>VYZT01029919.1:25954-36662 GCA_013400735.1 Pomatostomus ruficeps | reverse complement strand
TGAGCGCGGCGGCGGCCGGGCGGGCGGGGAGCGCGGGGCGCGCTGGGCCGGCCCCGGGGCTGCGTGAGGGGAGCGACCCCGGGGCTGCGTGAGGGGAGCGACTCGGGCTGCGTGAGGGGAGCAGCCTGGGTTGGGTGAGGGGAGCGGCCCGGGGCTGGCTGAGGGGAGCGACCCCGGAGCTGCGTGAGGGGAGCGGCCTGGCTGGGTGTGCGGGGCGCCCTGGGTGACCTGTCCCCCCGCCGGGTTGTTCCCTCCACCCCAGGAGGCGGCTGGACTACGTGAACCATGCCAGGAGGCTGGCGGAGGACGACTGGGCAGGGGTGGAGAGCGAGGACGAGGACAGAGAGGGGGAAGATGCGGAGGAAGAGGCGATGGACGTGGATGCTGGCAAAAAGCTGCCCAAGCGCTACGCCAATCAGGTGAGGACCACCCGTGTCCCCGTGGCGAGGTGTGGGTGTGGGGCAGGGATCTGGGGTGGTTTGAGGCCATTTGGGGGCTGAGAGGAATGTGTCCTGCCTGGCTTGGTGCTCACAGAGAAACTGTGCTTAATTCCCCTCCAAAACATGCTGAGTTTAAGTGGAAAACAGGTGGAGATGGGATGCCCACGTGCTTTAGAATCACTTAGGTTGGAAAAGACCTCGAAGGTCATTGATTCCAATCGTTAACCTACATCACCATGTTCCCCACTTTGGGAAATTTCAGCTCAGCTAGCAGTATCAGTACCCTGTCAGGCAGCATTCAGCTAAAGGTTTCTGTCTTTCCCTGTGTTTGGAAAGGAAGGAAGGGCAAACTCAGCTGGGTTATATCAGCCTGGGTGCTGTATCAGTCCTAGATAACACACAGCCAGTTAGGCGACCTCTGAAGAGGTCAGCTTGCCCAGGTTCTTTTTTCCTGGTATTTTGGAATCTCTAAGCCCTGCTGTGTTTTTAAAAGTAACGTTCTGGGGCGGGGACCAAGGTGTGGGGTGCCCAATCAAGCGCTGCGAGCCCTGTGCTGTGGTCTGAAGCTCGGCCAGCAGCTGGGAAGCAAGAGAAGGACTTGGGGAAGAATGTGTTAGGCAGGTTGGGCTTCATGAGAGGGAGGGAAGCAGCGCTTTTGGGGGTGACAAGCAGTGCCAGCTGCCTCTAAAGCACCCAGTGTGGCTGTCAAAGCAAAGTCAAAACCTCCTTGCTTTATCCTCGAGCTGTTTGTTGTCCATAACTTCGGGAGAGTTGTTGCTGACTGGTTCTTCTCCGGGGACTCTCTGTAGCTGATGCTGTCGGAGTGGCTGGTGGATGTCCCCTCGGATCTGGAGCAGGAGTGGGTTGTGGTGGTGTGTCCTGTCGGGAAGAGGGCTCTTGTCGTGGCCTCCAGGGTAAGTGGGGTCCCACCAGCTGCTGAAGGACCTGTACCCATTCCCAGCCAACACAAAACTGCCTCAACTGGGTTTTTTCTCTCCTTTTTTCCTCACAGGGCACAACAGCAGCTTACACCAAGAGTGGCTTCTGTGTCAATAGGTTCCCATCCCTGCTGCCGGGGGGAAACCGGCACAACTCAACCAGTGACAAAGGTACAGGCGTGAGGAGGGTTTCGGGTAGAGAGAGGGGAACTGCCTGCTTCTCCCTGGAATGTGTGTGCAGGCAGGCCAGTGCTGTTTGTCCAGCTCCCCCAGTTCCCACGGCTGTGCCCCTTTTTTGTGCTGGGGGTGGTCAGCTTCAGGCCTGTTTCTGGAGATAACTAGATGTGAACAATATCAGATGCCCTTATGCCAGATAAGCACATGAATCCCCAAGTGGTTTGCGTTGAAAGGGACTTTAAACCTCATCTTGTTCCTGCAAAGGGCAGGGACACCTTCCCCTAAACCAGTTTGCTCCAAGCCCCATTCAACCTGGCCTTGGACGCTTTCAGGGATGGGACAGCCACAGCTTCTCTGGGCACCCTGTTGCCTGGGACTTAGCACCCTCACAGGAAATAATTTCTTCCTAAAAGCTAATCTAAAATTGTCCTTTTCCAGTTTAAGACCATTGCCCCTTGTCCTGCCACATCTTTTAATTAGCTGCCTGTTTGACTGGCACTCTTAAACCCAACATTCTCTCTGTTGTCTAACAGAGACCTCTCTATGGTGTCATCATCCTTAATACCTCTTGGAGTTCTTCTTTTTTTCCCTGAAAAAAGAGGCTTATTGTCTGGCAAATGCCATTTTCTGAAATATGCCCTTGCTTGCTGTGCCTCTCACTGGTCCGTTTTCAGCCTCATGGGACTCCTGAAGCTCAGGGCTTTTTGTGGTTGCAGTTTCTGTTGGCAGAAGGGGATCCCTCTGCACCCTGCAGTCTGATGTTAGGGCAGGGTTAATGTCGGAGGGCTGTGAGCTGGTGTTTGCTTTGGGCTGGGCAGTGTTTGAAGCAGCTCTGGACCTCACTGTGTTTGTGTGTGCAGTGTACAGCATCCTGGACTGCATCTACAACGAGGCCAAGCAGACCTACTACATCCTGGATGTGATGTGCTGGAGGGGACACCCTGTTTATGACTGCCAGGTACCGAGTCCCTGCCCTCCCTGTTGTTCCCTGAGCTGCTTTGCGGCAGCACAGCACTGGAAAAGGTGGATATTTCTCCTGAGCACCAACATCTTTACAGCTCTAGGGCTGCTGGATAACTGTGTACATGTTTTGGGGGGAGTAGCAGGGTTTGGGGTGCTGGTGCTGCAGGTGAAGTCGGGTTTGTGAATCTCCCAAGATACTCTGCAGATGCTGTCAGGTGATGTGTGGTGAATGGTCACTAACTCTGCCTCCCTTCACAGACTGACTTCAGATTCTTCTGGCTCTCCTCAAAAATCCAAGAGGAGGAAGGGCTGGGAGAGAAAAGCAGGATTAATCCAGTAAGTCCTTTTGTACTGAGGAGGAGTCTGAGGGGGTAAGCTCTCCTGTTCAGCAGGCTTCAGCAGTTTCTTTCACAAGCGGAAGCTTTTTTCCTTTTTTCCCTTTCCCCTCACAGATCAGGCTTCAAAGTGTACCTCTGATGAAATGGGATGCCGTGGTCAGGATGTAAATAGAACCACTGCATATTGTAAATGAGTTCAGTGGAGATTTTTTCCCCCATCCAAAGTGCTGAGGGAGCTCACACTGCAGGGTATCAGCTAACTTCCATGCTGTTTTTAGCTTTCCCTTGTAATGGAATGGAAAAGCAGTGTGGTTTCTTCAGGAGCAGTGTTGGTTGGCAGCCTGACTACAATGGGGTTTATTCTTGCAGTCCTGTGGGTTTGTAAAGCTTTAAGCCTTCCCTCTGTTTAAACTGATCATTGAGGCTGTCAGGATGAATGCTGGACTGCCACCCGCAGTCCCTGCTGAACCAGGATAAAAAGTCTTCCTTTGAAGACTTGCACATGGGGGTCAGACCTCGAGCCCACAGCAGCTTGGAACGTGATTTTTGGGCACGGGCGTGAGAGATTTCTCTGCTCAGACATGGTCAAGCAGAGCAGCTCCTGTGAGCTGAGCATCTCAGTGATAAATGGGGCTGACTGCAGTGAGGGTGTCTGTGTTCAGAGAACATCCTGTCCTGACTCCAACAGGAATATCCAGAAGATAACTACCTAATGAAGGGGAGGTCGTTTCAGCTTTCATTTCCTGGGTGGAAAGATTGGCTTGGCTGAGCCAGCAGCCTGGAGCAGACGTCTGTCTGCTTTGCATCCTGCCCGGAGGTCATCATTTTCTATTTTGGTTAGAAGAGCATCTCTGGGTCAGGTCTCCTGAAAAGTCCTTCCTGCAGCCGTAGATGCTTGGGAAAAGAGGTATCAGGAGTATGTGGGAGCTGTTCCTCACTCTTTCCCTCTTATGCCACATCCTGCACCAGAGGAATCCTTCCTTCTGAGCTGCCTGCACACCAGTGCTGGATTCAGCCACTTTTTCTCCTGTAGGCCAGACAGGTGCCTCTTCTAACCCTCTCTTACTCTTTCAGTACAAGTTTGTGGGGCTGCAGAATTTCCCCTGCTCCTCGGACAGCCTGTGTGAGCTGCTGGCTACGGACTTTCCCTTTGAGGTGAGAACACACAGGTGGGCTCTGGACCCCGGCCTCAGCAGCAGCTCTGCCTCTGCCAGTGCTGCCAGAGAGGTGCAGCCCCTCTCCTTGGGAATTCGCTCTCCTGAGGCTGCAGGGAGCTTGCCAAGTTGCTGTTTTCTCTGTGAGGGATGGATGCCTCTATGCCCATGGTTGATCTCTTGCCTTGTCACCAGGTTCAGCCTCATCCAACCACACAAACGAGCCAGAGTTAAACCATGGCACTCCCTGTGTTTGTGCTGCCCTTGCTGCAGTTGGATCTGTCTGAAAGAGCCTTTTGGGATGAGAGGACACTCAGGTTGCCTCCAGACGCAGCACAATTCAGGTTCACACAGCAGTGTGGTGGATAGCCGACCTTTTTAGGGCCAAAACTGGTACTGACCACTGCCCTGGGTGGTCTTGTGTGTGTTTCCTTGTCCTCGGTGCTTCTGACAAGGCATCTGGCTGCTCTATGGGGAGGAAGGAGGAGGGTGCTGGTAAGATGCCAATGGTTTCTGGGGGGTTTGGGTGTTCCTGATGGGTGCCCAAGGTGTACTGGAGCTGGGGGCAGTTGGCTGTGGCAGAAATCACTGAGCAGGACACCTGCATTTGCTTCATCAGCTTTAAAAGTAGAATCACAGAATCATACTAGATTCTGAGTGGAAAGGGACCTGTGAGTAGCATCGAAGCCCAGCTCCAGGCCCTGCACAGGACAGCTCCAGGAATCCCACCCTGTGTCTGAGAGTGTTGTCCAAAGGCTTCCTGAGCTCTGGCAAGCTTGGGGCTATGACCACTGCTCTGGGGAGCCTATTCCAGTGCCTGATCACCCTCTGGGGGAAGATCCTTTCCTGATACCTAAAGCTCCCCTGACACAGCTGTTGTGCTGTTCTGACCCTTGGGGAAGGGCAGGACAGGCAAATCCGTGTGCCACCCTGCTCAGTCCCAGGTGGTTGTGAGCAGTGAGTCGCAGGCCCTCGCAGAATCAGCTCTGGCTGCTTCTGCCTGTCCTGGCTGATTGTCACTGCAAGGGAAGAGGCTGGAGGAGGCAGTGGCATTCCGACCCAGTGACAGTGACAACATCTGTGAGCCAGAAGCTCCTCCAGCGGCTGCAGCTGTTCCTGGGAGTGCCCAGCCTCAGCCCTACGTCAGGAACAGCCTCCACGGAGATTTCTTGTCCCCCAAAGCCAAAAGCCACGTTGGTGTGACAGTGTCTCGTGCTCTCCCATGCCGAGTTAGCCATTAGCATAGGTGGAGGTTTAAATTCAGGGCAGTGATGTGGCTGTGAGGGCTGACATTGCTTTCTGCTTGTGGAAGTCAGGGCAGCCCTCAGACCAAGCTGGAAAGTCCCAACCCCTGCTGTGGACATGGATTGAAGAGGCTTCCCAGCTCTTTTACAGCTGGCTTGCTCAGTAAGTGCTCCAAGTGCCTCTGTAGGAACAGTCGTTCCTGGCTTTCCCGAGGAAAATCTTCATTCCTTCCTGAGGCTGAGGAGCATTTGCCCGCTGCAGCCAGAGCAGGAAACTTCTGGGCTGCAGAGGAGGCCATTGCGAAACTCCGGAGCAGAGATGGAGCTGAACAGCCTCCAGCTGTGATTTGCCCCCCAGCTCCTCTGCTCTATCAGGGTGTGACCCCAAGAAGCAAAATGTGGTGTAAGTTGGCTCAAAGCAGCCCAAACACCCCAGGAACCGTGTTGCTTTTTCCACGAAGGAGGGAGCCGTGGGTCTCTGTGGTGTGCCACAAGAGGGAGCCCAAAAATCCCCAAAAGCACCTTCTACCACCGGCACAGAACAGAATAAACTGTGCAGGAGGCAAAATACATCCCGAGTATGGATGAAGGATAACAGAGGTGGTGCTAGGTCTGGATACCCAGTATCTTTTAATCCTGACAGGGATCTTGTGTGTGGGGTGGCCACAGAGTAGGTCAGTGCTTTCAGGCCTGGGTCTTGGGAGCTAATTGTAACCTCAGAGCTACTCCATTCAGTGGGATCTTATTCCTCAGAATTCCGTAGGCTTTGGATCAGTTGACTGGCTCTGAATTTCAAGTGGGTTTTGGAGTAGATCTTAAGAGCTCCTGTCGTTCTTGCAGATCTGAGTAAAACCACGCTTTGCACAAAGGCAGGGGAGCCAAAGCCTCTGAGGAGCCCCTGTGTGAAGGAAGGGGAGGACTGTTAAGCACCTAAAATCGGGAAAGCGTGGCTGTGGAATGTTAAATCCTGCCAGGCCAGTCTCTCCTCAGGTTCGGTCGTTTAGGGACAGCGTCAGCCCTTGTTCTGATGTGGCCACTGTCACCGTGGTGACTCAGGGTAGGAATCCAGCCAGCAAATTAAATAAACGGGAAGGAATATAGGAGTCACTTGAATCAGGGAATGGAGAACATGACCTAACTCCACCAGGCTGAACTCTTTTGAATTCTCGAGCTTGGGGAAGATACTTGGAGTGGTCTGGAAGGCCTTGCCAGGCTCTGATCTTTACCAAAACATTCCTGTGGATGCTGGAGAATCCCCATCGTTCATCGAGTGCCACGCACCCACAGGAATGGGCTGGATGTACTGGAGTGCTGTAGAATTTGGTTCTTCCCGGAAGACAGGGTGAGGGAAAAACTTTTCACTTTACATATCCAGAGGGGTTGCACAAGCTTGTCATGTTTACTGTTCTGGTTTTATGTTTTCCTAAGCACAGAAATCCCCCTTTTTCTGGGATTATTTTGCAAGATGTTAACAGGAACTGAAAACTAGGGACAGAACAGTGCCAGAATAGAAGCTTTACCCTCTCTGCCAGAGGTTAGCATCTGTGGCAGCAGAAGGGGATATGTGCTGCTTTGTGCTAGGCCCGTGTGTCTGTTCTGGGGGCTGTAGGTTCAGGGAGGAGCCTGGGAGCAGTTCATCCCGAGGCAGGCTCTTGTTCTCCTCTCTTCTGCCCACTCAGCCACTCTTCCTCGTAGCCAAATGGCCTTTTAAGAGCTTGTGAAGCTGAGCTAAGAGGAGCACCACCTCCAGCATTAGTCAGCCTGACAGCAGGATCCAACCTCGCAGAGCACACCCCTGGGAAGCGTGGGAAGAGGGGGGATGAGAAGCCCTGAGCACAGTGGGGAAGTGGGGGAAACGTCAGCCAGCTGCAGCCCTGCAGAGTGTGGAAATAGTAGCACAAGAGTTAGGGCCTAAACCTTTAAAGTCCTGAGTGCCCTTAACTGTCATTGATTGCTGGGAGAAGTTCTCTCCTGGGAAACATTAAGGAATTTTTTGGCATAGGCCAGCTGAAAGAGCTGTTAGGAATCGGGGCTCCTTGGCGTCACACGCTCGGACTAATTACTTTCCAAATGTATTATTTAAAATAAGCCTAATCCAGTAAAGTGGGCTGCCTTATTCAGAAACTCGCTGGCTTTTCTGTAGAATGGGATGAAAGCATCCAGAGGACAGCGCTCTGTGCCCACACCAGGCTGGACTTGTTTGCCTTTGACAATTTAAAGCCATCTGGGAGTCGCTGATCTTTCAGGGCAGGAGCTCTGCAGGTTTCTCCTTTCCCTTCCGCTATTTATTGCACTGCTTGAGGAAAAATGATCCAGCTGGTGGTTTTGGCCTGCAAACAGAGAGCAGAGCCATTGTCTGGTGCCTGCTCATTCACCTGCAGGAGCCTCAGCTCTGCCCTTCCATTCATTCTCTCCTGCCCACAGGTCGATGGGCTGCTCTTCTACCACAAGCAAACCCACTACACGCCCGGCAGCACCCCGCTGGTGGGCTGGCTCCGGCCCTACATGGTCCCCGAAATCCTGGGGCTCTCCGTGCCCGCCACCGTGCTCACGGCCAAACCGGACTACGCCGGGCGGCAGCTCCAGCAGATCATCGAGAGCAAGAGGAGTAAAAAGCTGGCGGCGGGGAAGGGCCACCCGGGCGGCGGGGAGGCCGTGAGCAACGGACACTACGAGCTGGAACACTTGTCCACCCCTCAGCCAGAAAAGTCTCCGGAGGGCCGGGAGGGAGCAGTGAGCCAGATGGAGAGTTAAGCTGGCTGGGCAGGGAGCAGGGAAAAGGCTCCCTGCTTCTCACTGTGCCTCACGCTCCTGAGAGGGGGCAGAGTAATGATGATAGGATGGCTTTGTTTAAAGGGCATGACAGTGGAATATCTTGCCCCACGTGCTGCTGGATTGGTTTTTTTTATTTGTTGTTATTACATACTTCTTGCCAGGACTTCCGTGAGGCCTTAACAGACTTGTCTGGTTCTTTGCTGAAGCAGTCATGTGTTGGGAAATGATCTGTCCCCACAGTGCGGGGATACAGTTCAGCTCCTGACCCTGCTTCTGTTAAAGTCTTGGCAAAACTCCAGCATAGGAACACTGCTTGGACCTCTGAGGTGCAGCTGCTGCTTGTGACCCTTGGAGCAGCCCCACCTTCCCAGCCCTGGAAATCAGGGCTTCTCAGCCTTTGATCCGGCTGTTTTCTGAGGCCTTTCCAATGAAAGTTGTTACTAACAAAAAGTTTGCAGCGACGTGCTGTAAATCCAAAGGCTGGACTTTACACACCCACGCGTTCTCGGGAAAATCCAAATTTCCTTGCGTTGCAGCAGGACCTGCCTCGGCACAGGGCTTTGTGCGGTGCGAGCGCGGCAGAAGCCTCTCTCTCCTCGAGGCTTTTCTCAGTGGGGGGAGGAAGGAATGGTTTCGCTCTGAAAAACGCTACCATTGATCGTGCCAAATAAAAGGTTTCTCAGAAAGACAAATTCTTGAGCGTCTTCCTGCTACCTAAGGGTGGATGCGTGCTGTGCCTCCCAAACAGGGATTGAAAAATTGGTTCCAGTGCTGACTGGAGCAGAGGAAACGCTTGCACGGGTTTAATTCTCTGCACATCAAGGTACTTCAGTCCCTTCTCCTGTCTTTCTCATCCCAGCCCAATCCCACTTTTTAAACATTGGCTCCCTCTCCCTCATTTTAGGGGTGTGGGTAACATGGTTGCTCTCACTTGTCCCCAGGTTGGTTTCCAGAGGAGGATGAAAAGGAGGAGGGAGATGAAACATCAGGCTCGAGGCAGTGCTGGGGACTCTCCTCCCAGCTCTCTGTGGAAATGCCCCGGGAGGAGATACTGAGAGTGGGGATGGCCACCTGCAGATAGTGAGGGCACTTGTATCCTGCCCTTGCACCCCCCGTTTTTCCCAGAAAAAGGGTGATTTCTGTGCCAAGCCTGCAGGCTGTGTGCGACCATCTGGCTGCGCAGCCGCTATTGATGATACCGGGGGCAGCAGGAACGAGCCTGGCTGTGGGAGGGGGCTGCCCTCTGCTCCCCTTCCCCAGGAGGAGAGTGGCACCCTGGCCCCACAGCGTTCGGAGCTGTCTCTTTCAAACACTTGCTTAATTTACTGTTTTCAGTGTTATTTTTTTAACGTGTGAAGCAGCTGGCCCGGGAAAAGAGGATGAACACCTGGGCAGCCTTAACCTCCCCATCTCTCCAAGGTTCCCACTTTCAGCCTCCCTGGTTCCAGACATCTGCAGGGAGAGCGCTGAGCAGGAGACCGCATCCAGCCTCCCGTCAGCACAGTTTTCCTCCCATCAGGCAATTAAACCCGGAGGTGGGCATCTGGATGGAAGATTTGTGCATCCCTCAGGGCAGAGAAAGCTGCAGCTCAGGTTACTGCCCTCCAGCAGCCTTCCAAGGTCCTCCAGCCGAGGGAGGGAGAGAAAATACAGCCAGAGAGGGGCTGCTGTGTGCTCTGATGGAGGAGAGCGAGAGGGAAGCGACTGCAGCTTCCCGCCGGCTCCAGATGATGCCTCACAGTTTCCCTTTTAAAAGCATGGACTGGGCTGGAGAAATAAATATTTGCGTTACAATTCCTGTTGGGAACGCAAGGCTGTGTTTGGAGAGAGGGTGTCAAACGGAAGTCGCAGGGGCCAGCGCAGTTTGGTGCCGTGACTGTTCTGTTTGCTGGGTGCGATCCCGCTCTCAGCTGGAACAGGCAGCAGCTCCGCCGGAGGGGTCACCCCACCGCGGGCTGAAATTTGGCCTCCGGCAGGAGAGCTGAGCGGGCAGCTCGACCTGGAGACATGGCCCGGGGCGCTGGGGGTCAGAGCCTGCCTGGAGCCCTCATCCAGCCGGGGCTCAGCCCCTTCCCTCTGCCCTACTTCCATTTTCTCCCGGTTAGGTGCACAGGCTCCGGCTGCAGGCACGCTGCCAGCACAGTGCTCCTCGGCTGAACAAAATGTCCCCTTGTCCCAGGGCCTGGCTTTTTGGAGCGACCGCCGCTGTGCTTCCCGGGATCCCCGCTCCTTCCCGGAGGAGCTTCGGGACTCTCCATCCAGGCGCTGACACCTGCGCTCAGCTGGGAAATGCAATTTAGGGCTCGTAGAGGAGGGAGTGGAAAGAGACGCCTGGAAATCCCGGACTTCTGCTCATGGGGGGAAGGCTGCGAGGCTGGAATACCGGCAAGGGAGAACGCTGTGCCGGGAATTTTATCCAGTGACAGCAAGGGAGGATGCTGCTGCCGGGAATTTTATCCAGCACCAGCAAAGGGAGGAGGATGCTGCCACCATTTTAGCGGCGCTGCTCCCGCCTGCCGCGGCCGGAACCGGGGCTGGGGGAGCCGGCGCGGAGCGGGGGGGGGACCGGCCCCATCCCGGCCCCATCCCGGCTGCTGCCCCCCGCTCGCCCCCCCGCCGGGGAACGCTTCCTGTCCCCCGCCCGCCCTGCGGGGTCGGGGCCGAGCCGCGGGGAGGGGA
>VYZT01029919.1:12346-25678 GCA_013400735.1 Pomatostomus ruficeps | reverse complement strand
TGTTTTTTTTTCCCCAGCGAGGCGTTTCTCCCGATGGGAAGCGCTCCCCACCCCAAGCCCCCACGCAGCCCCCCATCCATGCACGGCCGCCAAACGCGCAGCCTCCCAACCCACGCAGCACCCACCCTACACCCCCACCAGCGCCCCAACCCTCCCGCTCCCCGGGAGCCCTGGCCAGGCCCGTGCCGTGGGGTGAGTCCCACGTCCCCGGAGCGGCGTGTCCCTCGGGCAGGGCTCCGTGCCGTGGGCATGCTGGAGCGGGGATGTGCGTGGGGATGTGCGTGGGGATCCGTGTACACGCGCTTCCCACGCCCCAGGCCGCCCGTGACGTCCCGGCTTCCTCCCCGGCCTTGCGTCACCGCGGGAGGATGTTGCTGGGCTCGGGGAACGGGGCCCGGGAGCCGGCCCGGGTGGCCGGAGCCATCCCTGCCTGTCCCCTCCTTTGTCCTTTTCCCCAGCCTTGCCCACCCGCGGCCGCCGGGCTTCCCTCTGGATGGGGATGTGAAGCCCGGGAGCGGGACTGGGCAAGCTGCCGGGCTCCCTCTGCCCCCTCGGGGCTGTCACTTTGGCCACCTTGGTGGCGCTGGGGATTGCGGTGCGAAAGCCGAAAGGTCCTGTTTTCCTTCCAAAATGGTCGGTTTTCCAGTTGATTGGCTGGTTGGTTTTCTCCTTTTTAAAATCCCCCTTTTCTACAGGGAGGTTTAGGAGGGTTGGAACGGAGATGCCGAGTTCTCAAAACCTCCATGGAAGAGCCCCTCCTGCAGCCTGCGCTGGTGCTCGGCAAATGCTGAGCTACCAGGCTTTTTCCTCCTGGGAGGAGTACTGCTCTCTCCAGGGTGATAAAATCCCGAGGAATGGGGAGTGTTCTTACCCTCTGTCCCCACAGGCGCCTGAGATTTGCATTTCTCCTGTGTCATGGAGGGGGCAAAGCTTCCAGAAGCAGTGTTTTTGGAGATCCTGCAGTGGATCCTCTCACCCTGTCTCACCACACAAAGCTTCCAGAAGCAGTGTTTTTGGAGATCCTGCAGTGGATCCTCTCACCCTGTCTCACCACACAAAGCTTCCAGAAGCAGTGTTTTTGGAGATCCTGCAGTGGTTCCTCTCACCCTGTCTCACCACAAAAAGCTTCCAGAAGCAGTGTTTTTGAGATCCTGCAGTGGATCCTCTCACCCTGTCTCACCACACAAAGCTTCCAGAAGCAGTGTTTTTGGAGATCCTGCAGTGGCAGGGAAGGCTGGTTTGCAGCGGGAGCAGCGTCCCGGGAGAGGGATCAGAGATGTTTGGTTTGCGTGGGAATATTGGATGGAGAAGGCGAAGCGATGTTTGCAGTAATGGCTCCAGGTTTGGGTCGTCTGCTTGGTGTGGGGAAGGCTGCCTTTGGTGCTGCCCTTGGTGGCTTGGAAGCCAAAATAATGGAAGTTTCCTTGTTTTCATGGGTAAGTGGTGGTTTGGGCTGAAACGTCCTTCCTGCCACCCCTTCATCCTTCTTGGGACCATCAAGGTTTCCTCCACTCTCCCCTGTCACCGACAAAAAGCCAGGGGGAAATTCACCCTTCTCCTCTGAGGCCAGCCTGAGGACATCTCTTCTCCTGGCTCTCTGTGGTTCCCTCCCTACCCCATCCCCAGGAGCCAAACCAGTTTTCCTTGAGGGTTTTCAGCACAGCTGCAATTTTCACAGATTCATCCCCCACTTCCCCGCACTGAAGAAGGAGGGTAGGTTTGCTGCCTGCGGGAGGAGGGCTGGAAGAGCCCCCGGATTCCGGTGGCTTTGTCACCACCCTGCTCCGGCGCAGTGGAGCGGGGATGTGGATGACGCCAGCACTCCAAAGACCAGCATTGTTCCAAACGCCCGGCCATGGACAATTTCACTCACGGTGCTGCCAAAACAGGGCTTCTTGCTGCGGCTCTGGGTCTCGGGCTTTGTTTTTGGCACGTGGAGTGATCCCTGCCCTGCTGAGATTGACACCTGTGTAAATGCCGGTGGGATTGGGGCTGGGAATGACGATGAGACCCAGTGGAGCGCACACAGTGGGCAGAGCCGTGGCTGGCATTGATGCTCAGCTCCGTAACGCTCGGCTCCCTGCGGTTGAATGGCAGCGCTGGTAAGTTTGGAATTTGGTTTTGTTCCCAGGGAAGGCTGGAATTCATGGCTGAGCTGCCCTGCAAAGCCAGTGCTTGTTCTTGCGCGTCTTCCCCTTGCAAAAAGCCCATCATCCCTCGTGACAGATGCTGGAAATGGGATTGTGTGAAGCGTGGCGGGTTAGATGTTGAGGAAGGAGACCTGAACCACATTGCATCCTCTCCTCAGTGCCATCGTGCCCTTTGCGCCCCTCTTCCCATCATCTGGGGACACCGTTCCCATCACCTTGGGGTGTCATTGCCATCTCAGGCTGCAGTGTCAGCTCTGGTCTCTGTCCAAGGGCAGTGGGAGTTGTGCCTGGTGCTCACCCCCACAGCTGGACCATCCTGCACGTGCTGGGGAAGGATCATCTTCACTGTTATTTTGGGTTTGCATCTGCAGCCCTGGATTTTCGGCAGCTGGGCACCTCGGGGGATGCCCTGGCGAAGGGGAGGTGTGCCCAGGATGTGTTAGATAGGATGTTTATGAACAGGATGTGTGTGGACGTGGGCCGTGCTAAGGCTGAGGATGGTTCCTGCATTGCCCCGTTTATTTTCCTGTGGTGCTCGCCTGGCTGCTTTGTGCAGCTCTGGGACCAGGTTAGGGAGCTCCTGGCTGCCGTGTGCCAGGAGAGAGACCCCTGGGATGAGCTGGGCTTCTTTGGCTCATCCCGTGAGAGGGGCTCACTGTCCCCGCTGAGCCTCGCACCGCCGATAAACCCCGGCCCTGCGCTTCCTCCTGTCGGAAGTCATTAACACCAACAAGCTTTTCTGCCTCAATAGCTCCCGGTACCTCTCAATAGTTCCCAGTAACTTTGTGCCTGACATCCTACACCGCCGCCTGCCCACGCTCCCTGCTCCTGGAGCCGGCCTTCAGCACTCCCTGTCTCTCCTCATCCTGCTCCTCCGCTCTGGGGAGGATGGAGCTGTTCATTCTGGCGTGTGCCTGGGTGGGAGCAAGGCATTTTGGTGTCCCCCTCCATCCTGCCTGCATCCTTTGAGCAGGATGTGGTGGAAGGCTGGGCTGCGCTGCCCCAGCTCCCTTGGGGCTCCTGTGTGGGACAGGGGATCAGTCCGCAGCAGGAGGCAAAACTGCGTCCTGGGACCCTCCTGGTCTTCCATGCGTGTGTGAAACTGGTGTTACTGGGTGAGCTGCTCCATGTGCTGCAGCAGGTCGCAGTGTCAGCCTTGGGTGTTCCTCACCTGTCCTCCCACAGCCAGGTTGCTGTTCTGTGGTGGAGCTGCAGCCCCAGGAGGCCGCTGCCAGCTGGTGGGGCTGTGCTGGGGGTGCTGTGTCTGAACGGGAGTTTGTTGCCTGTAAAATCCTCCTTTTGCTCCCCCTCTCCCCTCTGTAAGTGGCCCCCAGCCTCCAGGCCATTTTTCCCACCCCTTTCACCCTTTCCCATGTGGCATTTCTGCCTTCTCCATTGCCGCTGCCCTTACTCCTCTTCTTGTGGAGCTCCCTGCTTTGCTCCAAGCTGGGTCTGTTGAGGACTGTAGCTCCAACAATGAGCAGGGATGCTCTTCGGGCACTCCTCCTACTCCTCTTCCTCTCACCCTGTCTCACCACGTGCCCCTGATCTCTCCCGTAGGCGACCAAGCAGTTCCTGGAGGAGATCAACAAGTGGACAGGCCAGTACAATGTGTCCCCTCTCTCCTGGAATGTGGCTGTCAAGTTCCTCATGGCCCGCAAGTTCGACGTCCTGCGGGCCATCGAGCTCTTCCACTCCTACCGGGTAAGCGAGAGGGGCCGGAGCCCCCCAGCTGAGGGCTTCCTGCTCTGCAGGAGATCCCTGCTCCCTGGGACCACCCTCCCCCTGCTCTTTTTTCTTTTTCTCTCTCCCTTACAAGTTTTATCCAGCTGGAAAATCCTTTTTCAGCCCAGGCGGGTCTCCATGGAGATCTCGCCAATCCCAATCCCTTCCCCTCCTCTGGGAGCAGCTCATGGGGTGCCCTCCTGGCTGGCGTGTGCTGCCTGCAGAGCATTTCCCTATATTTTAAGGATATAGATCCATACATTCCTTTTCCAACCTGGTGTTGCAAAGCTGCTCCTCCTGTTCCTGGGGGGTTGCTGGAAAATGATCCCATGGAGCAGAGGAGGTTCCCTGGGATGGCTGGATGCCCCGTGGGGCAGAGGTGGGCCGTGCTGTGCCCCCCATCACTGCCCTCCCTGCCCGCAGGAGACGCGGCTGAAGGAGGGAATTGTGAAGCTGAAGCCGCACGAGGAGCCGCTGCGCTCGGAGCTGCTCAGCGGGAAGTTCACCATCCTGGTAGGTAACTCACCCCCCCGAGTTATCCCAGCTGGGTGGCTTATCCCAGCTCTGCCCTGCGTGGCTGCTGTGGGAGCCTGACCCTGTTTCCCTGTCAGAGCGTGCGGGACCCCTCGGGAGCCTCCATCGCCCTGTTCACAGCCAAGCTGCACCACCCCAGCAAGAGCGTGCAGCACGTGGTGCTCCAGGCTCTCTTCTACCTGCTGGACCGAGCTGTGGAGAGGTAAGCCTGCCTCTGCAGAGGGACCCTGTCTCACACTGGAGGGTCCCGGGGGAGCCCCTTCCCTCCCAGGGAGGTCACTGCTCCCCATGGCTTGAAATTCCCTGGTTTGAACTCCAGCCAAGTCTTCCTTACAGAGCTGTTCGGCAGGGGAACAAAATTCCCCCAGCCCTGAACCAAGCTCTTTGCAGCCTTGCCCTGTCCACACCCTGGGTTCAGTTTAGCAAAGCCCCAGATTCCAGCAGGCTTTGGCTGGGGAGGTGGCAGCCCCTCTATCAGTCAGACGTAATGTGAGCCCTGCCAAAAATACAAACCCAGGACATTCCCCGGCCGTTTATCCTGCTGGGCTCTTTCTGTTTTTGACCTTACCCATCACAGGGGATGCTGCTGAGGCAGGCTTAGGGTACAAGTCAGGCTTAAATGAGGGTTGTAGGAAGAGGTGGCAGAGCAGCTGGGAAGTGCAGAAGCAAAGTTTGGGTCTGTGAGTCCTTCTGGAAGCATGGGACCTACTCCTCTTGGGTCAGTGTGGGGCAGAGCTGCTGATGCAGGAGCTAAGTTGGCTGCAGGTTGTGGGGTTGACGTTATTCTTTTCCCTCTCTCAGCTTTGAGACACAAAGGAACGGGCTGGTGTTCATCTACGACATGGCAGGCTCGCAGTACACCAACTTCGAGCTGGACCTCAGCAAGAAGATCCTCAACCTGCTCAAGGTGGTGCTTGGGGGTTAACTGGTGTCTGGGGACAGCGTGTGGGCCACTGGCTCACCAAGAACCCAAAGTCATGTGGTTTTGGCATCAATTTTCACCCCAGACCACGCTGACCACGTCTCAGTGGAGGAGCAGCAGCTCCAGCCCCGCAGGAGCTCGGGAAGGCACTGGGAGCTTGCCAGGCTGGACCCGGCTGTGGCTGCGGTGTGGTGCGGGCGGGAGGGATCAGCTGTCCCTGGGCTGGATTCCTCTCACAGCTGCTGGCAGCACTTTTGGGAAAACAGATGCAAATTATTTTTTAATCGTGCTGGCATTTGGTGCCTCCTCCCTTCTCCGGAAAAAAAAAAAAAAAAGCAATAACAGTAAATACTGGCCGGGGTGTGTTCTTTGCATAATCCCGGTTCCCAGTCTTCACCTCTCCCCCGCGGAGCCAAACCCTCTGCCTACCTAATTCCAAGGAAGTCATTTGTTTCCTTATCAACTCATTAAAAGAAGCACGGCTGTGAGCAGGCGAGGCACACTTCAGATGTGGCATTGCCATCGTGGGCTCCCTTTGCTGGTTGTCCCCTCTGCTGGGATGTGTCCCCTGCCACAGCAGAGTGGGTCTGACCCCCTCCTCACGCCCACAGGGTGCCTTCCCAGCTCGGCTCAAGAAGGTTTTCATCGTGGGAGCGCCCATGTGGTTCCGCGTGCCCTACTCCATCATCAGCTTGCTGCTGAAGGAGAAGCTGCGGGAGCGGGTGAGTGGGGACCCTCCTGGCGTGGGACTCTCCTGGCACAGGACACTCGATGGGCAGGGCTGAGGCTGCTTCCCCTTTGTGACAGGGTGATGGGAGCAGCGTGTGCCATTCAGCCCCATCTGCTGGAAACTGCTGAGGACCAAATCTTTGGCATCCCTGTCCCCATCCCCAGCAAATCCTCTCCAACCATCTTGGAGTCACCCCTGCCTCTCCTCTTCTCTCACAGGTGCAGATGGTGAAGATGTCAGAGCTGAAGGAACACCTGCCCCGGGAATGCCTCCCTGAGTACCTCGGAGGGTCCCTCAAACTGGACCCTCTGAGCTGGAATTGCCGGTTCCTGCCCCAGCAGAACGGGCACCCCGACCCCCTGGACGAGCTCATCCTGGTGCCGCTGGCGGCCCCCAAAGATAACGGCTCCGTCCACGTCCCTGGGCCCAAGTCTGTCACCCTCCAGGAGCTGCTGGATCACGTCAGCCACAAGCAGAAACGTGGCATCTACGAGGAGTACGAAGACATTCGGCGCAGGAGCCCAGCCGGCACCTTCGTCTGCTCTTTGTGAGTTGCTGCGAGGGAGCCAGGTGCCCCTGTCACCCCAAAAAGCTGCGTGCCTCCCCCCCACGCTTCTGCTGCTGGATGGTGGCCCATCGGCCTCTTCAGGGTGTGGTGCTTGGGGTTAGCAGCAGAGAACCCCGGCTTGGGGATGGTGTGAGCCCCCTTTGCGGGTCCCGCAGCCTCGGGGGGTAGGAGGGAGCCGCAGAGGACAGCAGGGACCAGGACCTGGCCGGGACTCTGCTTCCCGAGGCTTTGGCCAGGTGATGGCAGCAGAGCCCAGGCTACGGGCCCCAGAGGCTTGCTCAGAGGGAGGGATGCTGCCTTTGCCTTGCCTGGAATACATCCCTGCTTCCCTCTCGTCCGCCTGCCAGGGCACCCTACAACCAGGACAAGAACCGGTACGGGGATGTGCCCTGCCTGGACCAAACCCGTGTCAAGCTGGCGAAGCCGTACAGCCGCCCGGAGGTGAGCCAGCCCGGGATGGAAACTCAGTTCTGTGGGAAGCTGGCACAGCTGTCCCAGACACAGGGTTCTGGAGGCCTTGTCTCACCCGTGTTTTTCTCCCCGCAGCTGACCGACTACATCAACGCGAGCTTCATGGACGGCTACAAGCAGAGGAATGCCTACATTGGCACTCAGGGTATGGCTGAGCCAGCGAGGGCTTGTTCTGCTCCTCATGCACCCACGGGTGCCACCTCTCTGCCCAGTGTCAGCCAGTGGCCATGGGGGACATCCTGGGAGCAGGGCACTGCCCAGCAGGTCCCCCTTCTCCTAGGGTGTATTTACCACTCCCTGGGTGTATTTATTCCCATCTCAGTCTCCAGCTGGTGGACTGAAGTTTTTCCTGGGAGACAGCAGAGGGATCCATCTTCCTCCATCCACGATTGCAGCCCTCTCCCTCCCTCTGCCCCTGTCCCAGCTCTGGATTTGTCCCATCTGCCCGGGGATGAGCAGAGGCAGGATCAGCGCTGAGCCATAGGGACTTGGTGCTGGGATGGGCAATCGGTGACAGCTCCAGGCAGTGTTCCTGGATCCACACCAGGGTCAGCCCCTACAGGAAGGGGCTGTGGTTCCCATTGGGGGTGGTGGGGAGCTGGTGGATGCAGCTGGGCAAAGGGGTTGCCCAGATCCACGAGGTTTTGGGCTGATGAGTTTTGGGTTGTCCCTGCAGGGCCTCTGGAAAACACCTATGGTGACTTCTGGCGCATGGTGTGGGAGCAGAACGTCCTGGTGATTGTGATGACAACCCGGTGAGTGCCCATGGAGGAGCACAGCCCTCCTTTTCTGTGCAAAATGAGCATTTTTGGTGTGGCATGAGCAGCGCTGGGCTTGCTGCAGTGATCCTGCAGCAGTGGTGCCAGCCAGAGCCCCACAGAGGGGGGACATTGGGTCAAGGACAGACCCTGCGGGGTCCCCAAACAACCAAGGCGGGGTGGCATGGGAGGTGTCCCAGTCAGGGCGAGGAGGACATTACCAGCTTGTCCTTGTCCTGCTCCCAGGCTGGAGGAAGGAGGCAGGAGGAAATGCGGCCAGTACTGGCCCCTGGAGAAGGATTTCCAGGTGTGCTTCGGGGCCCTGACCATCACCAACCTCGGTGTAGAGAACCTCAACCATTACAAGAAGACCATCCTGGAGATCCACAGCTCAGAGGTGCGTGGCCACAGCTGCCTGGCGGGGGAGTGGCCTGGGGGCACCAGGGGTCAGAGGAGCAAAGAGGGTCTAACCCCCCGGCTTTCCCCAGACCAGGGAGCGGCGGTTGGTGTCCCACTTCCAGTACCTGAGCTGGCCAGACTATGGCGTCCCCTCTTCCGCCGCCACTCTCATTGACTTTTTGGGGGCCGTGAAGCAGCAGCAGAGGGTGGCTGTCAGCGCCCTGGGACCTCGCTTCAAGGGACACCCCGGGGGACCCCCAGTCGTGGTGCACTGCAGCGCTGGCATTGGCAGGACAGGTAATGGGTGGGGTGGAGGTTTGGGGGTGGTGGGGTGACAATTCCAGCTTCCCTGGGGCGTTTCCATCCTGGGGACCCATGGTGCGTTTGCAAGGTGGTTGACCTGAGACAGATGTCCTCAGGACTTCCTGCAACCAACTCAGTTGGGAGAAGTCCCCAGATGCCTGTGGGAGGTCAGTGGGAGGCTGAGCACCAGCACTTCAGTTCGCACAAGGAGCAGCGATGGTGCCATGTGCTGTCTGATGCCATCCCTGTCATCGTCCCTAGGTACCTTCTGCGCTCTGGACATCTGCCTGTCGCAGCTGCAGGACGTGGGCACTCTGAACATCTACCAGACAGTGCTGCGCATGCGGACCCAGCGCGCCTTCAGCATCCAGACCCCCGAGCAGTATTACTTCTGCTACACCGCCATCCTCGAGCACGCCCAGCGCGAGGGCCTGCTGCTCACCAACCACAGCCGGGCCGCCCAGGAGAAGAGCTCGCCGGGGCACTGAGACCCACCGCCTCCCCGCAGAGCCCCCCGCCCATCCTCGGGGGCTGCCTGAGCCGCCTCGGTGCCCGCCGGGACTCAGCGGAGCCGTGGGAGCGGCGGTGCCGGAGCACCTCAGCTGTCAGCACTGCTACGGAACTGTGCCTTATTCAACCCAAACGGTGGCTGCCACTTGCCGGCACGGGAAGGAGGAGCTCTCACTCTTCCCCGTCGTGTTTCGGTTGGGTTCGGTTGGTTGGGGAGGTGGTTTGTCTTCTCTTCACGTTGTTGGGGGTTTTTTGGTTTTTTTTGTTTTTGTTGTTGTTGGGACCACCTAAGATGTACCGAGAGAGGGGCTTTGTGAAGTCCCAGGAAATGTATTCCCAGTCCTGGGGCTGAGGAAGAGGCAGGTGCTTCGGTCTGACCCGACGCTCCGTCTGTGTGTCTGTATGTATGTGTGTATATAATATACCCCCGCTGTGACCCCCGGCTATTATATAGATACATATATACAACGTCCCCTCTAGCAGCTCCCGAGGGTCCCCGCTGTCCTGCCTCCTCACTGCTGTGATTTCTGGAGCGGTGAGTTTGGTCCTGGCTCTGTCTTGTCTTCCCCCTTGCCCTTATTTCCCCTCATGGGCAGCGTTGGGACCCGGTACCCACCCCTGTGCCCGTCCCGCTGGAGGCACGAGGATACTTGATGGTGTCCCCCCGGTTTCTTTGTCTCATCTTCCCTGTGGAGACAGCAGCTCTGCTCCTGGGAGGATCTGGAGGATCGGGGTGTCGGGGGGCTGCTGAGCTCACAGGCACCCCCTGCCCCTTGGGCGCCGCTGTGGGAGTCACTAGGTACGAGGTGACGGGGACACGGGGACCGACCGGCTCTCCAGGTTGCCCGGCTTTCCCAAGCTGCCACTGGGAACCCGCAGGCCCAGCCCTTCACTGAGTCATGGGCTGGGAAAGCGCTGAGCAAGAATAAACCCCAAACCCTGGAGAGGCAATGAGCCTCTGCCCCGGCCCCAGCCCCCACCACTGCCTGGGCCTCCACAACTTTATACTGTAATAAGCTCTTTGAATGTGTATATTCTTATTTTTTTATAATCTTGGGGGAGGGGGGGCACAGAGTTTGGGAGTTTTTTTGTTTTGTTTTATTTTGGGGGGGTTTTTTGTGTTTGGTTTTTTTTTTTTTGTATTTAACATTAACTTGATCCAAGCCAGAGCCAGAAGTATTTGTAAATGTTCCTATTTTGCTCTCAGAGAAACCTTTTTTGTTGTCGTTACTTTTTTGGGAGTTGTTTTGTTTTTATTTGTATCGATATATAAATATACCACCAGTGACCAGTCCTCTGTGCTGTCGTGGGGGCATTGGGCAGGCCAGAAGGAGGGAATTTAGGGCTTTGCACAGGCTGTGATCTCTAAAAGCAGGCTGGCCCCATCCCTGGCTGCACATTTGAGGAGCACAGGGCTGTGTTTAGAGCTGCTTCTGGCCTGGGTGAGGCTGAGACAGAGATAACCAGGCTGCAGGAAGCTTTCCTGGGCAGGCAGGATAGTGTCAGGAGGGAAGGCAGCACAATGGGCTGGCGTAGCCAGGGGTCACAAGCCACCCTGCTCCGAGCTCCTGCCTCTTTCCCCAGGGCCGTGACAAGCCCCAGGACATCAGTGTCCTGTCTGGTCATGGCATCTGCCTGCTGCCGCCTTTTGCTGCAGGATTTGGGGGTGCAGGCATCGCCTCTGTGCTCCTGGATCCCCTCTGAGCAGCCATGTAGGGCACAAAAATCAGGGGGAGCTCCCAGGCTGTCAGGCAGCCCTGGTGCCTTCAGGTACAAGTGATGCCAGTCCCAGAGCAGCAGCCGCAGCCTGAGGCTTTGGGATGAGGGAAGAAAAAGGCAACTTGTGCAAATGAAGCCCTGGAGCGAAGCGAGAGAGCTCGTGCCCCAGAGCAGGGCAGCTGGCGGGTGTGAACAGCAGCACCTGTGTTTGCTCAGCTGGAGCCTAAAAAAGTGAGAGATGCCAGTGTCTTTCTAGGACCAGCACAGGGAGAAGCTTTCCCCTGTGCTCTGGGCGTGGACTGGCTCGGCTGTGCCAAACCAAGGTCAGACACAAGCACTGGAAGGCTGGAAAAGAACCAGAGGCAGCAGGGAATCCGTCTGGAAGGGCTGCGTGTCCCAGTGCCCAGGAGCATGCGAGGGGTGGATGTTGAGAGCATCCCTGGAGCTGTGCATGTCCTGCCTGCAGAGCAGTTCTGGTTCAGCTGCCGGGTCCCGTCCTTCCAGGGACTGTTTTCCACCCAGCTGTCTCCCCGAGCAGCATCAGTGGGATCTGCAGAGCGGCTCCTCTGGCTCAGGCTGCCCTCGAGTTTCCATCCAGGCACCCATTGCGGGGTAGCTCCTCCAAGGGAGCCCTTATCCTCTGAAGGAAGGCTCCCAGGGCCGTCCCTCCTCGCTGCCAAGCTTTTTCACCCAGCTGGGCTTTCTTCTCGGCACACGTGCAGGAAGGGAGCGTTTGCAGTTTATTGTTAATCCTGTGCTGTCAGCAGCAGCTCTTTGTGGCTCAGCGGGGCTTTTGGCAAAGTGTTGGGTCCAGATCCGAAAGCTGCAGGTGATGCCAAGAGTCCCACGTGGCTCCACGATTGTGCCCAGCCCGTGTCTCTCCTCCACAGGCTGTGAAATCCCAGCCAAGCCCGCTCTGTGCACACAGCAAAGGTGGCTGTGCCCTCTAGCTCAATTCCACAGGATCCGGGCACAGAGAACGAAAACTTTTCCAAGAAGACTCCTGTCCTGGGTTTCTGGTAGGAATAACCAGAGGAGAGCGATGGAGATCACCATCCCTCTGGTGAGGGATGGGAACAGCTTGGATATGCTGCTCCCTTTGAGGAGGGATGAAGATCCCATCTGTGCTGGAGGCGGAGGAAGAGGTTGTAAACCTTTTTCATGGAAAAACAACCCAAACACTCACCCTCCCTTACTATTTCCAGGGCTGTGTTTTTTTCTCAAAGCCAGCGTTTTCAGTCCTCTTGCACAACATGAGGTTTTGTTCCATCCATTCCTTCTGTGCCAGCAGGTCCTGCTCAGCAGCAGAAACGTGGATTTCTCTGGAAATGGTCACTTCACGCACACAGCCAAAAGTTACTGGAAAGAAAAACTTGGTATTGTTTGGAGAGCGGTGGGAAAAATGAGCTGCTGGGTGCAAGCAGCCTGATGCCTGCAGCATCTCCCCTGCCCTGGAGTGGCCCAGAGATGGGGATCAGCCACCAGGGGCAAAAGTAACAGCACAGGCAATTCCAAGAATGAAACCCAAAGTTCCACTGGCGTTTGGAAACGAGGATTTAAAGCCACGGCAGGGCCATCCTGAAGCGGCGCTGCCATCGCTGTGCCCACCTGTCTCATTTGGCTTTCTTGGCTGCATACACACTGCCTCACTAATGACGATTACTTCAGTGCTTGTAATTTTGAGCCCTGGGAGTTTGGAAAGAGCTCTAGTACCAGAGCGCCTCATTTCCCAGCCCTTCTGCTTCCTTGCCTCCAGATTCCAAGGTTCAGGCTCAATCTTCAGTGGCACTGAAACCCTCGGAAGCTCAAACCCCCTTGTCGAGAGCCCTTCCAGGAGTTAAACCGCGCTGCAGCTCCCAGCTAGAGACCCTGTTCTGCTGAGCCTGCTTGTCCTGGCACCACCTCACTGCCTGCTTCTGCAACACTCTCCCCGTCCGAGAAAGGGAAGAACAGCTGGAAAGAAAAAATATCAGGACATTTAGACCACGTTTGAGTGAAGGTGCTCGAAATACACATTTTAATAGAAGCGCGGAACGTGTGTGTTTGTATTTCACCCTTTCCCGAGCCCGCTGGAGATGCTCAGACGAGCACTAACGGGCGGCCAGGCCTGGCTCCTCCAGCCCGGGTAACCCAGCAACTCCCTGCACAACTTTCCGAAGGGAGCTAAACACGATAATCGAAGGCATTAACCCCCACCTCCGCCTCGTGTTTTAGCGGAGGGGAAGGCCGGCCAGCGCCGCAGGGGCACCGGCTCGCTGCCCTCCCTCCTTCCCGCCCGCCGCCGTGAGGCCTTTCCCTCACACCCCCTTTCCCCGCGGCCCCCCTCCCTCCGTGGGCGGTGCGGCCGTGACGATCGGCACCGCGGGGCCAATCCGCCCCGGGGGGAGTTCCCCCTCCATTCAGGGCTGCTCGCCTGCGCGCTGAGGGTATGTAACAGCTGCTTTCCCCACACACACACACGCACACTTTCCCAGTTTGGCCCCCCTCTCCCTTCACGGGAATCGCTTCCCACGGGGGCGGGCGGGAACCTGAGGGAGAGGAGG
>VYZT01029919.1:0-11090 GCA_013400735.1 Pomatostomus ruficeps | reverse complement strand
CGGCCGCACCGCGCGCCCCAGCCGCCGCCAGGGCTCCCACCCGCCCGGGGGGG
Organism: Pomatostomus ruficeps; assembly: GCA_013400735.1. Taxonomy (NCBI): domain Eukaryota; kingdom Metazoa; phylum Chordata; class Aves; order Passeriformes; family Timaliidae; genus Pomatostomus; species Pomatostomus ruficeps. Next base: position 11,037 of record VYZT01029919.1, on the reverse strand, counting down.
GCGTTCCGAGAGCCGGCGGGGGGGGGCGCGGGACTGCCCCGCTCCCGGTGTTCGAACAACTTCCCGGCGGAGTTGCCGTGAAAGCTCTGCCGGGCCAAACCCCCCCCCGCTCGCCGGGGTCCCGCTCCGCCGCCTTCCCCCGCGCCACGGGCGCTGCGCGGCGGCTCCGGGATCGCCGAGGCTTCCCCCGCCGCTTTTCGCAGTTTTGCAGCTCCACAGCACCGCTCTCCAGAAGGACCTGTTGGAGCGACGTGCGGATCCATAGAAACCCGAGAGCTCCTCGTGCACCCATTAATTTTCCAGCGATTTTAATAGCGAGCCGCATCCCTCTGCTCGTCCTCCCGCGCTGTGAGCTTGGCAGACACTCGCATTGGTATTTCATCCCCTTTTTTAAATTCTTCAGGCTGTTGTACATCCCTAAAAACTTTTTTTTTTTTGATAGCAGGAGGCTGGTTGAGTTCAGGTAGCTTTAAAAGCATGACCGTGCTTGGTGTGTGCTTAACTAAATCCTATTTTTTCTGCCTTTTCCTGGCCAGAGTGAATCTTAATAGTTTGTTATTTGTGTGAATAGCAACGTGTGTTCAGATTGAAGTTACATCCCTAAAGAAATCCGTTTATTTGGACCACCAAAATGGGGCAAAATAACTCGTGTCAGCTCTATTTTAAATTAATTATCAAAGGCATCTCCAGCTGTGCATGGATTTTCAGTCTCCCACGCTGTCCAGAGGAATCTAAACCTGGTCTGTGTGCTAAAATGTAGCTTAAGGCTGACATAACACCTCATGTTTCTCTTTTAACTGTCAGTTTCAGTTGTCCTAAGAGGTGTAGGGTCAGCAAACAAGTGGGAAATGCCCAGCTTAATTCAGTATCTGTACTGGCCATTCTTCACTCCTAACTTGTAGTAATTTAAAAAAATACAGTTTCAGAAAGGTAAACATTACTCTATAGCATTAACAGTGTAGTATTTTAAATTAAAATGGCATTTTATTTTAATACACCAATTTTAAAGCATCTGCAAGACTTCCTTCATCACACAAAGTGCCTTGGCAGCCTGGTGTCAGCCTGTGCTGGATCTCCAAGGACAGAAAACCGCTTTTTAGTGTGTTTTTCTTCTTCCCCTGCTCAAGTGAAGTTAGCAGTTTTTCACATGGGTACGCTCTTTGCAAAAGGAAATTGTGCTTTCTCACCCCAAAGTATCTTATCCTCATCCCTCCCACCTTCCGCTTCTGGTGAACACACATGGGCTCAGCATGAGTTTGTTTGAGATGCTGCAATGTAATCGTTCATCACAAAAAATAGCACCGATTTGCTCAAGTTTGGGGAAACTCTGGGTGATTCAGGCTGTTTTTGTGAGCAGAGTGGGCAAGGGGGATGCTCTCCCCCTGGCCCCAGCCTGGATTGCTGGGGGAGCCCTCTGCACAGGCTCCTGGCACGTGTGGGTCTTGGAGCCGGGAGCATCGTGTTGGAATTGGCAGGCGGATCATTTAGGTTTCCAGGATTTATGAATCGTTTTCTGTCCAGATTGCTGTTCTGGACTTCTCCGGCGTTGGAAAGCTTTTATAGCTGTTGGAGCTGGAGCAGAAAAGAGCCCCATAATAGCTGTCACTTCAGCCTGGGGTGCGCTTTTGGGACCGTGCTACTTTTTTTTCCAACCCTCCTGGGGTCTTGTCTTTTTTCATTTGGTTAAATAAAAGGGTTCTGATCATTCTCTCTGTGCATGGGGTAAGTGCAGTCAGGGAACGGGGCAAGACAAGCTCTGTAGAGCTTGTTTTGGATCGTGTCTGTGTGGTGGGGTTTGGCACCCAGGCCACTTTTTGGCAGAGCAGGGATCAGTGCCTGACCAACTTGTTGCCCATCTGGACGAGCGGGGTTTATTTGTGTCCCGTCTGCCTCATGGGGAGTGCTGGCACGGCTGTCACCATGTCACCCTGCAGAAAACCCTCCTAACTGCTCCCCAAGCTTCAGGTCGTGCTTGTCCAACACCTTTTTTTCCTAAGGATGCTTCTCATTTCCTTTTGGAATGATGCTCTGCTCCTGGATGTGTGTGGCCAAGGGGTTATCCCCGTGCCACAGGCTGCGGATCCGGGCTGTGTGACACCGTACAAAGTGCAGCAGGGACTGCTGAACAAGCTGGGTCATGTTCTGGAAGTCGTGTGGCCGGGTTAGCAGCGCTGCCGGAACCTGAGCCGGCTCCTTTCCAGCAGGCACTGTGATGTGCTCCTCTGTAATCCCGTGTGGGATGTGTCCTGCAGGACATCCGTGACTGTTCCGGGATCACAGCTGAGACTTGTGCTTTCTGCTCCCGACTTTTGAGTCCTCTCTCCCTTAAAAGAAAACCTTTTAAAAAGCCCTCCCGAGTGTTAAACAAATCCTCTGCAGCTCTGCAATTTCCCTGCAGTTTTTCAGAGGGACCAAAATCCTCTCCAGTGACTCTTTCACAACTTGTTGGCGAAGGTGGTGCTCATCCACAGGTGTGTTGGGTTTCCAACAGGTGCTGAGGCAGCCGCCTTCCCAATTTGCTTTCTTCCTAGTCTCTATTTGATTTTTTTCTTTTTTCTTTACCAGCTGATCTCTAATGCCAGAAGACCCTGCTTATCTGGTGGGAAAACCTGCAATAGAAATAATGGAGATTTTTGGGATGTGAAGCGGTAAAACACTGGGGAATGGAGCTGCCCCAGAGAGGCAGTTTTGTGAGGGAAGAGCACCTGGGCTCTCTTGCCTCTGTTGCTCCCGTGGAGCAGTGAGCAGGCAGGAGGGGAGCCCTGCAGAGCTCCACCAGCTGAATCCAGCCTTGTCCCCGCTTTGTTGTTTCTCTTTCTGTATTAGCACTGCCACCCCTCTGCTTTCCTGAGTGCCAGAGGGACAGGGATGTGCTCCACTTGCCTTTATCTGTCCCACCGGCTCCTGTGAGGCAGATGGATGGGGAACCCCTCCGATGAAGTCAGCGAAGTAGAATCACATAATTCTGGTGTTGTTACTGAGCTGCAACGTACCTTTTCTTCATTTTTCCCTTGCTTCACCAGCTGAGGATCCTGTGTGTGTGTCTGCCTGATGCATCCTACCTGTGGCACGGAGCTGGGAGGTGGCACAGGTGGGAAGATCCAGAGGTGTGTTCCCATGCAGCATCCCTTTCCTGTGAAGAGGAGCACTAAAAACCTCAGGAAAAAAACCCCCAATAGTTTTCATCCTCCCCTAGACAGAATGGAGTGTGCTTTAAGTGGAATTAAAAGGGAGTTTGGGTAAAAATGCTGCTGGGGAAAGGGAATGCAATTCTTGGCGTGGTCAGGTAATGCTAAGCTCTCCTACACTCCTCCTGTTAATGCTTTTAACAAAGGAAAGCACCTGAATTTTGTGACTTACTTTCGGTCCCCACTGTATTTTGAGGGCTTTCCAACCCTCAAATTAAGGTTACAGATGGTGCAGTTTGAATTGGGGCTCTCTAAATCTACACTTCAAAGTCCATAAGGGAATGCCAGAGATGCGTGCTCCGTTTCTGAGATGACGACATAAGCGTAGTATTGTTTGTAACGTGGAGGGAAAACGCTTGGTGCAAGTCTTTGATATTGTATATTTATCCTCGAAATACCTTTCCCTTAGCTGGTTTTTGCCATCATTAAGGAAAAATCAGTTGTTACTGAGGGTGGAAGTGGGTGGAATTGCCCCTTTGAGCAGCATGTTAAATCAGTTCAAAATGACATGTGTTAGTCTTGGGTTTCATCTCAGCTGTCCTTCCTCAGCTCTTTGGTGGGCTGCGGGAGGGGTAGGACTTGCTGCACAACAGATCTCTCCAGCTTTTGAACAGAGGAGATCAGTGGGAGATGCCAGGTCAAGATTAGCAAGGCTACAGTGAGGAAATGAAGGCACTTTGGGACCGTTCAGCATCGTATCTCCTTCTGCAGGGTGCAGGCTGGTCACTGTTCTGGGGCTGCTTTGCCTCCCCTCTCTGTAATGGTTTTTTTTCTGTAGAGGTGGTGGATGCAGCGTTACCATCACCAGTCTCTGTCTGGGCACAGCAGAGCTTTGAGATCGCCTCTCTGCTAGGATTAATAAAGCCTGGCAATTAGCAATCTTCATTAAGGGCTGGTTTGCTGTGAGACACTCCTGCTCAGTGGATTGCAGACCCTTGGTAGGAGTTAGCGAGATGTTATCTAGGATGATTGACCAGTGCTATTGACTATTACCTATATATTGACTAGATATATATATAGATACACTCCTATAAATAATACAGAATTTCACATTGAAGCAGGTCCAGTGCTTGGATAGAAGCAGAGTCCAAGCTCAGTTGATGAAGTTGAGGGGAATTCAGAGGGAAGATGAGCTTTAATTTTCACTTTACAGAAGTTTTGCTATCAACCATACAGCAGACTAGATTTTTGGAAGATTGTACATTTGGCCTGCGAGAACTGGGAACTTCAAAAACTGCAGTTCATGCTGCTGGTGTGTGTGTGAGGATGTATCCTTGGTGCTGTCATGATTCCTGTGGCCTCACAGGCCATGAATTTTGGTAGTTTCATGAGGAAAACTCTTCTCAGACAGCGCAAGGTGGCATTTTAATCCCCATAAGGGCACCATATACACCCATATATGCACACATATTGAAAGGGTAAGGGGAGAGAACCAGCCTGAGAGATCAAAAGCAAGAGGCAGGACTGGCCGAGGGACCCGTGTTTAGAGGAGAAGGGTATCCAAGTTGGTGAGTGGGTTATAAATAGCTGCCACCAAAGCTTTGCCCAGACTTTACTCATGCACTCAGCCATTGTCATGCAAAATCCTGGCCAGCTCTGCTCGTGGGTGGATGGTGTGAGGCCAGATTTACTCCGTTCAGTCCCAGCCTTATTAGCATAAAACTATATTTTTACAAAGCTAAATGTGGTCTGTGCCTGAGAGAAGTAGCTCCGTGAGGGGAGTAGCTCCGTGTTGAACCTGCCTGGCTCTTCCTTTGTCAGCAGAGACCAGCTGAAAAGACAATCAGTGCAGGCACCATGAGAAAAGTGAGCTCCTGGAGTGTGCTCCTCTGCTTTCCGAGTGTGTGCTGGGGGTTGGGCTCATTTTGGGTTTGTAACTTGCAATTAAGATGCAGTTGATGAGCTTTCCCCCATACCTGGGGTGGGGAGTCCTCCTCTGCTTCCCGTCTGTGACCTGCCAGATGATTTGGGGACCTCTTGAGAGGTTAAACTTGGAGAGTAATTTCAGAAAGAAATTAAGTCATCTTCCTTCTTGTCCTACCCTCTCCAAGTGAAAGGAGGGATGAGTAGAGAGGGTATATATTGGATATTGGGAAGAAATTCTTCCCTGTGAGGGGATGAGGCCCTGGCATAGGGTGCCCAGAGAAGCTGTGGCTGCTGCACCCCTGGAAGTGTCCAAGGCCAGGTTGGATGGGGCTTGGAGCACCCTGGTTTACGGGAAGGTGTCCCTGCCCATGGCAGGGGGTGGAACGAGATGATCTTTAAGTTCCCCTCCAACCCAAGTCTTTCCAAATCTTTTCTATGTTTTATGTCCTAGGGGGGAAAATCTGCACCTCTGTCCTGCTGGTTCCTGTTTCCTCATTTGTTGTGAGGTATTAGTAAATGATCTTTGGGTTATTTGATTAATGGCAGATTTAGACGGTGAAGAGCTGTCCTGACTTGGTGGGTGGGGATTGGCCCAGTTGGCTGTTGTACCATTATCCTGGGGGAGCATAATTCCCTCTTGTTTATCCACGTGTTTGCCCGAGCAGTCAATGTGTCTAACTACCCTGAACTGAAAAGGCCTTGCTTTGGAGAGGTCCTGAAGCAGCAGAGGGTGCATTTCACTGTTTTCTGTCCCTCAAACATCTTAATAGGCTGTGCTTTTGATAAACAGCAGATAACATCTCAAGGATGGCAATAACTCTCAATGGACAGAAAACAGCACCGGAATTTGCTTGCAGTAAAGAGTGCTGGGGAGAGTAGTTTAATCCAACAGAGCCAGGAATTCGTGCCTCCTTTTGGATTGGGACAGTGACAGAATGATGTGTCAGATTTGAAGTGACATCAGGTTGCATCAAAGCAAGAAGAAAAATACTGGGGAGTGAGTGAGAGAGCTGCTGATTCCTGGCAGGGAGGTGGGAATCCCGCTGCTGAGGGGGCCAGGGTGCTGGCAGGACCACAGGTGTGTGGTGTGTGGTATCCAAAATACTCCTGGTATAGCAGACCTGGGTCTTTCCCTGGGGTTACCCATGAAATGTGTTCAGTTCACATGTATTAAACACAGAACGCTTTGGGGCTTTGTAAGTGACTTCAAACTCGGGTTTTTCCCTGTGTTTTAAAGCATCTCTCACAGCTGTCTGTCATCCTGTGGACTGTCCAGGAGGGGTTTTTTCTGTCGTCAGTACAAATCATGTGTAGGTGACACATCCCACCCCAGTCTGGTGTGTTCAAACACTGCGTTCACGAGCTTTGCGTCGCTCGGGGTCTGTGTGTGCTTCAGATGCTTCAGTCAGCAACATCCTTTAAGCGAGACTGAAGAAATCATTAACTTTTAACTTACTAGAACAGTAAGGCTGTACTTTTTATGGTAAGAAACAATTGCATGTTTTATGCTGAGAGCTAAATCTTTAATTCCACTTTCCCATCTCAAGGTATCAGTACCTGAACAGACAGAAACTCGCCCTACCTGCTCGCAGCAATCTCTGCGTCACCCATGGCGCGGGGTGGGAGCTCTGGATCAATTCCCTGTACTAACAGGTCTGTTTTCCCCAGGTTTTGTGGTGCTTCCCGAGCATGAGTTCAGCATGAAGCGGCGATTGGATGAGCAGGAGTCACCCGTGTATGCGTCGCAGCAGAGACGTATCACCAGCAGCACCGAGGCTTTCCCGCACCAGCACCGCGTGCTCGCCCCGGCCCCGCCGGTCTATGAGGCGGTTTCAGAGACCATGCAGTCGGCCACGGGCATCCAGTACTCTGTAACTCCCAGCTACCAGGTGTGTGTGTGCTCAGCCCTCAGCTCTGTGTCCTGGCACCGCAGAGTTCTTTGTTTTTTAAACTTTAAAAAATGGATAACGCGCTTACCGCACATCTCATTTTCAATACTCACTCTGTTGGCTTCGTTCATGAACCAACGTGGCTTTCTTGAACACAATTCTTTTAATGATTCACTCAGACCATGGTCTCTGAATCACAGAGTCGGGTTTGCGGAGGGCTTTTCCTCCATTTTTCTGTTTTTCAGCAGGAAAAGGTTTGCTGTTGTGAAAGACATATGGTATCTTGGGTGATCTTAAGCTTAACAGACTAGATCAGCATTTAGATTGAAGACTTTCAGGAAAATTGAAATGTTTCAGAAAACATTACCCCAGAGTCATTAGGTGGCACTCTTCCCTCTCTTGCCTCCTTTACAAGGAGCTGGCAGTTGGGAGCAGGGAAAAAATATCTTTTTAAGAGTGCACTGGAGATAGCTGTCAGTGAAAGAGCAGGGAAAGGCTGTTCGTGTGAGATTTGTGTGATATTTGTCTTTGCCACATTTCTGGCGTGCTGAATCTTCCACTCTTGTGTTGCTGGTGAGCTGCTCTCCCTGTCTGGTGCCTGGTTTTACACACAGCTTCATCCTCGCTTCTGCAGAAGGGATGTTCACACTGATAGGGGCAGCTGCAGCAGACCCTTGCAGGGGCTGGAAGAGGGTGTGTTGATGCTGGCAGTCCTTCCTAAAAAGAACTTAGGTGGACCAGCAGGCAAATCTTACCTTGTTCATGAGGATTCAATAAAGTATGTCCCATCTAAAAGAGACTTGAATGGAAAACTGGGTTTGTGAAAATGATTTTCCAATTCAAAACTTTCCTGGTTTACGGTATGAAGAAGTCCTGAAAGTGCATGCTTTCTGTTCCTTTCCCTGTTTTTCTAGGGGAAGTACCAAACTGGGTTTTCCCCTGAGCCTGCTGATGCCAGAGAGCCACAATTTGACTTCCAGTACCCAGACTGAATATCAAGAACGTAGCAGCCCGTGAAGATTCATTCAGCCAGATTATCGCTTGTGACATGTAGGGAAAGGAGAAAACCTTGACTCTTGTCGGATTAAAAATCCCATTTTGCCCTGAAAAATCAGGTCTTTATGTCAGGGGGCATACTGGGCAGCCAGTGAGCATGCAGGCTGGGGATAACCTGTTTGGAATGTGTTTGCAGGGAGGGCTTTCCTCTGTCTGGAGCACAGGATGAGAGTTGTGCGGAGTTTGTTGAGTGGAGTTGTTAACGGTAATGGTTAAAGCTCAAATCAACTCTGTTCTGCTTCCTTTGTTGTATTCCCGTGTCTGGGCAGCCTGGGAGGCTCTCTGCTCTGTGCCGCGAGGCCGTGGCCGTGCCTGACGTGTGCTGTTTGCCTTGGCAGGTGTCGGCCGTGCCGCAGAGCTCGGGCAGCCATGGGCCGGCCATCGCCGCCGTGCACAGCGGCCACCACCACCCCGCGCCCGTGCAGCCCCACGGCAGCCAGGTGGTGCAGAGCCACACGCACCCCACGCCACCGGCCGTGCCCGTGCAGGGCCAGCAGCAGTTCCAGAGGCTCAAGGTAATGTTGAACAGCGTTGCCTGATCTCAACCATCCTCTCCTGAAATTCCTTCTGTGGCCAGGGCCCTTCTTCTGTGCTTTTTACCTTCCTGAAAGCTTCCTTGACAAGGATTTGATGTTTCTCATATTTGGGACTCTGTTAAATGCAGGAATGGGCTTCTCTTTCTGCTGAAACTCTGTTGTTTCCCATACCATAATAAAAAAGAAATTGGACTTGCTAGGAAAAAGATTCGTGGCAAGGAGGAAAAGGAGAAATGCATTGCTTAGTGTATTTGGATGAATGGGTTAAATTGCCAAAACATTTGGTGCTTTTCTGAACACGTGGCATATGTGGGTGGTTGTGTGGGAGTAATTTGGGAGTAAGTAAAGCTCTATTCTCAGATTATGTGCTGTAAAATCCTTAAACAAAGAGAAAAGTCCACCAAAAATAACCCCTTTAAGTTGCTACATTTGGAGAAGGCACATACATCCAAACTGACGCCTGTTTCAGCTTCTTCCAAATACGGTGTGAGTCTTTTCCAGTTTCGGTGGAAACCGCTGCCCTTTCCTTTTGCTCTGTGTGGGAAACTGCCTTTCTACAAACCTCTGAAAACTGGTTTCAGGAAGAGTTGCTTTGTCACCATGGAAAATCCTTTGCTAGTGCAAGGTTGGGGCTGTACATGAGCCTTCCTTCCATTGCTGTTATTTCATTTCAGACGAAGGAGAGGTCCTGGGTGTAGCTCGTGCAGCTGCTGAGCACGTGGCCGGGCTGCTGGAGGCACAAGGACCCAGAGCTCTGATTTTAGGCTGTGGCTGCTCTTCCAGCGCCTCCGAAAATTGGCTGTTGGTACACGAATCGTGAACCTCGTGCTGTTTGAGGTGTAAAACAATTTGCCGCCCACAGTTGCCATTTTCGAAACCCTTCTATGTTGAACTGAAATGTCTGGCTTTTTAAGAGAGGTGCAAGCGTGTACCTGGCAGACATCTACTACTCCACTGAATATGTCATTTCCAGTTTCTGCTTATTCTTAGGCTTCCATAATAATTTCCACATATGAATGCAGGAAAAATACTCAGTCTAGTTCTGTTTATCCTAGCAGTCACTTCAGTGATGGTAAATTTGGAGTGGGGTTTTTTTTTTTTTATTCTGAGTAATTCTGCTGATCTGCGTTGCTTTTTTTTTTTTTCCTTTTTGTCTCTTTTTGGTACAGTTTTATCTCATGGGCCCAGAGAGGGGAGTGAGTACCTCTTATTCAAACAGTGCTGGTAGTACACTAACCAGGCTCATGAGCTTTTTGCTCCTTAATTCCCTGCCCAGGCTCAGGGCTGACAGCTGTGTTTTCAAAAGATGAGTGTTCTACAGAACAATGGGAGGTGAAATCAAATCTTCTCTGCTAATACAACCTGTCTGGTCTGTCTCCAGGTGGAGGATGCATTGTCTTACCTTGACCAGGTGAAGCTACAGTTTGGTAGTCAGCCACAGGTCTACAATGACTTCTTGGATATTATGAAGGAATTTAAATCTCAAAGGTAAGAAGCTGCATTTTGCTTCTTCCTTCCAGGTTGGAAAGAGTGTCTGTGGACATGGGAGCACAGGGCAGGAGCTACATTCTGTCCTTTGGATACAGAACAGCACACCTGGACAATGATGCAGAAGCAGTTGTGTGTTTTATTTTCTGAAAATTAAATGCATCCCTTCATTTGTACCAAATCTCTGCTTCGAGTGGGAGTTCACAAGTTCAGCCTTGACCGCTGATTCATCTGGCTGTCTGGTTGTCTGCCCATTCATAATGGTCAGACTTGGGACTGGATCTCATGGATATAAAACGCTGCCTGGGCTAATAAAATAACGCTAATGTCACTCTTGCGCTCAGCAGCGTGTTTATAGGACTCAGTTCTGCATGGTTTCATAGGTTAGAGGTGATAAGGGAAAAAAATCTAATGGAAGATTGGTGTGTGGAGAACCTTGTCCCACTGAAAGCTCCCAGAGGATGGTGACGTTGTGATCTTGTTCCTTCCCCAGCATCGACACTCCAGGGGTGATCAGCCGCGTGTCGCAGCTCTTCAAGGGCCACCCAGACCTGATCATGGGCTTCAACACCTTCTTGCCGCCCGGCTACAAGATCGAGGTGCAGACCAATGACATGGTGAACGTGACAACCCCGGGGCAGGTTCACCAGATCCCCACCCACGGGCTGCAGCCCCAGCCGCAGCCGCAGCCGCCGCATCCGTCGCAGCCTTCGGCGCAGTCGACCCCGACACCAGCACAGCCGGCGCCGCAGCCCACGCCTGCCAAAATCAGCAAGGTGAGAGGCTTTGGGGGACCTGCGCTGAGGGCAAGGGGATCCTGCTGCCTCCAGCTGAAGCTGGTGTGGAGCTTGAGAGTGAAAAATTAACTTGCACGCTGCTTTTCCCCCACAGTATTTGTGAACCTTCATGTGTTCCCCTTCTGCTGCTGGATTAGTTTCTCATTTTCAAACTTTAAGATGCAGTCATAGTTAATTTGACAGCGATTCAAATAAGCTTTCCAAAACATTAAGGGTT
>VYZT01029911.1:0-94394 GCA_013400735.1 Pomatostomus ruficeps | reverse complement strand
CCTTCCAAATCCCAGGGGTGAGACTGCTTCTTCTCCACTGGCTTTTCTAAAGGGGGCTTTTTGAAAGCAGCTTGTTTAGTCACACTGGAGATTGCTCTCCTCTCCAGTTCTGAAACACATCCTAAGGACTTGCTTCTGGAAATAAGGGAGTGTGTCTCATTCTCAGCCAATTGTGTCATGGTTCTTCAAATGCACATGGCTGGGAGGAATGCCAGACCAGAGGGGTTCAGTGATGGGCCGATGTCCAGAGAGCAATAGAAGAAATCCACCCATCACTTTAATACCCACTGAGCCACTACTCCTCCTTACCAACAGTGCTTGGTCCTTGGCAACCTGGGCAGGATTCACTAATGTTCAGTTCACTGAGGCTTTTTTGGCATTAAAAAAAAGCCTTATAACCATTGCTCTATATATATCTATATAAGGGCAGCAAAAGTAGCATACAACTCAAAGATACACAAATGGTGGTTTAGACATTGATGTTATATATCACGGCATCCAACTTAAATCCTAGAGGAGGGTGGATACTAACTTTGATATGGGAATGGTCTAATTCAGCTTAATTTCACCTAGTTCCAACATACTGATATGTGACCAAAGCACAGTCAAATCAGAATAAAAGCATCACACAGCCTTCATGGCTGTGAACTAAATTGTTCAAACAGGTTTAGCCAAACGTGCAGTCCTGTGTGTAGCCAAGACTTCAGTCTGGCAGTCTCAAGGTAACAAGCTCTGCAGATGGAGGATGTCACTCCCCCCAGCTGTCCACAGCTCCTCAGAAAAAAAAGCACATGGGGGGATAGAGATGAGGTTGAAGGCACTTTTTGAATGCACATTTTCGACCATGTCGAAAGAATGGTCGAAAATGGGAAGAGGGCTGAGAAGGACACCCATGCAGGAATGTTTTTTGAGATGTGGCATTTTTGCCTGTTACGTGTCATCCTTTGTGCAACTGTTCAGGGTGCGAGGAGTTATTTATAGGTTCTTGGCTTTGACATCAATGTGCTGCAGGTTTTCCTTTTCATTGCATCAGGGAGCGTTAGCTCCCTCCTTCCTCACCACAACAATGGCCAAGCCTATCCCAACCTCTTTGTAAAGCAATCCCTCAGCAGAACCTGGGGATACTTTAACAAGTGCTCCTGCCCATGGCAGGGGCTTCGGACTAGATGACTTTCAAAGGCCTCTTCCAACCCAAACCATTCTGTGATTTTATGGAAAGTTCTTTCACTAAGAACAGATAAGATTCCCAAAGAAGTTGTGGCTGCCCCGTCCCTGGAAGTGTTCAAGGGCAGGTTGGATGAGGCTTTGAGCAACCTGGTCTAGTGGGAAATGTCCCTGCCCATGGCAAGGGTTTGGAACTGAATGATCTTTAAGGTCCACTCCAACCCAAACCCTTTAATGATTCTATGATTCTCAGGAAGTTATTCTTCATGACTTAGAGCTGACGTTGTTACTGAATCGAAGAAACCCATACTGATTTAATGACCTTTTGTGTCAGGTCTAGCTTTAATATTTTGTTGTATATCAGCTAGTTGTTTCCAGGCAAGAATGCAGAAAAATATACTTTGGAAGACCTATTTTTTTGCCAAAAAACATCAAAACTCAGACTTCTACCCTTGTAATATTCAAAGAGCCTGGCATGGTTTCCAAGCACTCCAGAATGCCATGAGTTGACCATTATATTGGGCTAAAGTATTGCTAGAAGCACAGGTATAGAAAAGGAACAGCTACCAGTGGTCAGTTTGTAGTGTAGAATTTGTCTCACTGAAATGAGAAGGCTGAGTGAAAAGAAAATTAAGCGACTTAGGCAGAGAGATTCTAGCAGTCCAGCAGATGAATCATGAGATCAGGGAATCCAGAAATCTGTAATCCCATTTTGTGCACCTCTTTGAAGTTCAATCAGTGCAAAAAAAAATACCCCACCACTTTTATTGGTCCTCTGTTCTCCATTGTAGAAGATAAGAGGGATATTATTCATTTCCATCCATGGGCTAATGTTACAAGGTTTAGATTACTTATGTTTGCTTTGCTATAGCAAACAGCTCTGGAGTTCAAAGTTTTCAGCACTGAAATCCTTTTTGTTGGCAATTGAAGCTCTCAGGAGGCCATTCTTCCACCTGAATCACATAACAGCAAAATTCATGCATTCATTCCTCAGCGTTCCAAAATTTCACAAAACAGAAGTAAATTGAGGGTGAAAGAGGAAATGACATGAAGCAAAATGACAACAAGAAAATAATAATCCGGAAAGCCCACACTGGCAGTAGAAAGTTCCTAAACAGTGTTCCCTGATCTGATTCTAACCTGACTTTGCAAATTCTGCTGAGACAACAGCTGTGGCAGATGTGACTCAGTCCCCATTCCCCTCAATAAATGATGAATAGTGAAAACTCATGCTGACAATGTAATGTCACCCTGTTTGTACCTTCACGGTGGTTCATCCTAGCAGAAAAATCCAGCAAATGCTCTTCCGTCATGTATTTCATAATAGTTCAAAATAAAATTGATTTGTTTTATAAGTAACCAGTCGATCTCAAGTGACCCTCTGCTTTCATGTCTTGGCATGTGAATAAACACTCATAAGTGAATGGTCAGAGGAAATTAGAAAACGATTCTGTAGCTATAGAGATATCAGCTGGCCAGGGAAGGACTTGGAAAGTCAGTTTTTCCAGAATCATTGTGCTTCACAGGACTCTACTTTTTAAACCTAAAGCTATTTTTTTTTCTCTGAACATAATTGCTTCATGCAAAATAGGATTTCTGTATTTTAAGGACATCTTTGCACTTTTTCAAAAATCATAAGGAGTGCCTTTCATGATGTTTGAATTAGCTGATATCTGCAGCTTGCTGGAAAATACTGAGGGATACCTTCCTTCCAGATGAAAACCAGCAATTCATTAAGACTGGAGAAATAGTCATGAGCTGTCAACATATGCCTTTGCATATACCTTTAGCCTCTTGGACCAGTCAAGCATCTGGTTTAAGTAGATTTTTTTGGGTCTCTTCTTGGTGGAAAGAAACTGGTACCCTGAAGGTCATTGATTCTGTGACAGTGCATGTGTTCAAGGTGGGATGCACCATGTTCTGGGAGTGCTGGTCTTCTCCTGCATCTGACAGCCTGAAGAACAAGGTCCCCACTGCAGCAAACACTGTTCAAAGCGGTTCTCCACATTCTGAGCAGTAGACTTTTCCCCACTGTTTTGATCACTTCCTCCAGTTCTCACCTCAGCTCCCATGATTTCAGAGGGGATAATATCACAGAATCATAGAATGCTTTGGGTTGGAAGGGACCTTCAAAGACCTTCCAGTTCCAACCCCACTGCCATGGGTAGGGACGCCTTCCACCAGACCAGGTTGCTCAGAGCTCCATCCAACCTGGCCTTGAACACTTCTAGGGATGGGACATCCAGAGCTTCTCTGGGCAACCTGTGCCAGTGCCTCACCACCCTCACAGCAAAGAATTTCTTTTTAATATATAATGTAAATCCACCCTATTTTAGTTCAGAACCATTATCCCTTGTCCTGTCAATATATTTTTCTGAAGTACCTTCTGCACAGGGGTTCTTGTCTCACTCCACTGCTAAGGAAGATGAACTCCTTTTAGAGGATCAGCTTAGAAAAGATACTAGGAGAGGTAAAACCCTCCAGGAATTTCACACTTTACCCATCTTTGGCTTGTCTTTAAAAGGTAGGCTACACAAACACAGGACAGATAGATCCACAGATGAAATAGGGGTGGCAGTGATTTGGTCAGGTTATTTATCATAGCTATTAGGAACCAGTCTGATCTGTCCAATTCATTTGCCACAGAGCACAGCAAAGCTTTCAGATGCTAATGAATTTCAATATATCCTTGCAAATTAAAGTGTTACCACTTCCTAATTATCATCTGCTAATAATGATCCTCTTCTACAAGCAATCTAAAGAAAAATTAAAACTCCAGCTTGTCAGAGCATTTCTTTTCATCTGAGTACTCACCATTGGTTCTTCTCGGGAAAATGTTGTGGCAGAGAAATTACCAAGGAGCCTGCAATTAAGAGAGATTGCAGTGACAAGTCCGACACAATAGGAAGAAGGTTTCAGAAGGCACGTGGGGAGGGAGGGGGCATCTCATTCATTTAGTACCGTAACACCAATGCAAAATGAAGTAATTAATTTGGGGACAGATTGCTTCTTTCACTGTGCCCTGCTGAATGTGTAAACAAAATCTCAGTTGTTCGCTAAGTGTTGAAGAGTTCGACAGAATTAATTGAGGAAACTCAACCCTCCACAATCTGTTAACATTTTTATGGTCAGATAATAACATCACCATTTCAGGGAAGACCAGAGGCTGACTGAACAAAATATCTTGTCCCTTACTCTGGCCAGAAAAGATGCTTAAGAATAGGGGCAATGTGATCTTCCTGTGCTAACACTCCAGATGCTAGTCATCAGCATTTAGGGGATTTTCTGAAGAGGTTGCACCTGACCTGTGCTTATATACCATCATCAATTGGCTTAGAAACCTTCCTGAACACCTACTTTTGTTCTTCCAGGCACCCTGTGCTCCTAAGTTCCACAATTTCTTTAGCTGGGTCATGAAAAAGAGTGGTCCTTTTGAGGCCAAACCACTGTTTTCTCTTCTTTTTTTTGTGTCTTTCCTAATTCTTTGTTGTCTTGTAGTTCCCTTCTTGACCACTGCATAGCACAAAACTGATCTTTGCAGAAAACCTTTCACAGGATTCCAAAGTATTTTCTCCTGTGTGGTCTTTTTCAGGTTGTCATTGTATATGAGTAGTTAGACTTTCTCCTTCCCATGTGAATTCCTCTGTACTTATTGACATTGATTTTCATCTGCCATTTTATCACTCAGTCAGTCAGCATCCAGTCAGACAAGAAAGGTTCAAATTTTTATTTCTTTTAAGCACCTTGTTTTTCAGTTAAAAGGGGTTTTTCCCCTTCCTCTTTCCTAACTAGACCTAGCACCATGCAATCACTTTAAGTGGTGTGTCTTCTAGAACAAACTCACCATGTCTCAGTAGCTATTTGCAGTGTAACATTGTGCTGTCACCTCTTCATGCTTCAAGGTCCTGACATTTCAAGCAAATGTCATCACGTCACAACTTTCTATCAGCATAGCTCACTGGTGTGATGCACATGGTGCTACAAGCCCTTGTTTTTAAGAGATCTCTGCTTATGCAAGGGGAGCCAGCATGATTTCATAACGTATGTATTTCATATCTCAGAACTTAAGGTTTGGATCTGCAACACTACCTGGGTAGTGGCAGCAGCTGTTTCCTCTCAGTAACTGTGAGGCTGAACTTAGAGCTATATGCTGAAAGCCTTTAATTCCCTTATGTTCCTATGGAAACATGAGAGGAGCCTTCCACCAAAGCAAGCCAAGGCCTTGGGCTCAACACTCATAACATGTGAATTACCCATTTCTGCGCTTGTTTGCAGGAGCCAGCTCCCAGAATTGGAACTGTGCCTGTATCAGAAAAGAAACAGAAAGGTTCAATCTAACCACTACAATCTGCTGCAAAGAATCCATGAGATGCTTCTTTCCCTTTTCACAGAAGTCATCCATCCAAAGACACTTGTCTGTGGGACAGCAGGGCTCTTCTCCATAATCAGTTTTGATTCCAAGACAATCAGGAAGGGATTGGAGCAGTTGCCACGTAAGGAACATGTGCAAGTGGGAATTTGGGGCTTTGACAAACTGCGAACTCTGCTGCCCAGCAGAACATCTCAGGAAATGTGAGGCAATTGAGATTGCTTAGCCTCCATGAAAGAGGGATAAGCAGAGAAGTGCTCAGTGATAAGAACACATACACATAACATTGCCCTGGAGCGGGGTGATAAGTGGTAACTTTGTTATCCCACTTCAGCTTGCTCGGGTGTGCGAGCTCTTTGTCTAAGCTGGAATGCAAAATAAAGTTGTGCCCTATCAGCTGATCAGAGCCGGCTCGAGGGCCAAGGTGTGTCCAGGTTGTTATTGCTGTAACTGGGTCATCAGATCAGCCATCAAACCCCAGCACTGCACACAGTGAGCCACTGCCAGCATATGTGGCTGATAAGTCCAATCCAATACATACGGAACTAGCTAAGGCAGAAAATTCTGCCTCGGTTAAAATCACATTATCCAGCCTGCCACCCTTTACTGGCTTTTGGCTTGTCATACAGACTAATGGACAGGCACCTGGAAGAATACTTGTTGTGAACCCAAGAATGGGTAAGAGACTCTTGTGTTTGACAAAAGCCAATTAAGATCAGCTAAACCTTCTATCATGCCTCTTCCAAAAAAAGCACATTGTTTAAAGAGCTCAGTTCTGTTCCTGGTTTCCAAGCAAATACCAGCAAACATAAAAGAACTTGACACTCAGTAGGCAAAATAATTACGAGGAGCAGAGACCTTCAACAGCAGGTGCCAGTGACAGGTGACATAGGCCAGTGTCCTGGATGACTCACTGAAGAGGGCACAGTGCTGACAAATCTCATGGCAAGTGAAGATAGCTTCCTGAAAGCCATGGATGCCAGTGAGATATTGGTGCTTGTCCCATCAGATCCTTCTGCAAGCATTTGACAAAGTGCTGAAATACAAATGATGTGTTTATATTGTATAGTGAGAATAAATGGCCACCACTACTGTGGCTTCTCCCATAGCACTCATCAAATCATAGAATAGTTTGGATTGGAAGAGACCATAAAGAACATCTAGTTCCTACCCACCTTGGGGGGGACACCTTCCACTAGACCAGGTTGCTCAAAGCCCATCCAACCTGTCCTTGAACACTTCCAGGGATGGGGCAGGCACAATTTTTTTGGGAAGCCTTTGCCAGTGCCTCACCACTCTCAGTAAATTCAGATGTGCAGTGGTTACCTTGTGCTCCTCTTTGAGACTCTTGTTTCATGGTCCTGCAAAGATGAGTCCTATCTTGGCATGAATTGAACACAGGTATTATTAAAATGTAGGACTAGAAGCAATCTTTTAGGTCATTCAATCCTGTCATCCATTATATCAGCAATCCTGCTATATAATCCCCTCCAAAATTAATGAACTTCATCTTGAAAGCAGCAAATAATTTTTTTCCTCACTGCCCTAGAAGCTATTCTGAAACCACTCTGCTCTGATGGTCAAATATCCCATCCAGGTCAAAGTGATGCCCTTCAGACAGGGTGATGCTGTGAAGAAGTAACAAAAATGCTGGTTTTACCTCCTGGCAATAACACACAGCTCCCATTCAGCTTAGTGATCTGAAACACCAGTTCTCTGACTCCTAATTGACTTTGAATCAACAGGTTGCAACCATGTCTGCATCCCTTCCTTTAGCTCAGCTTAATGGAGAAGTTTATTCTTTCTCTCACACAATGACTTACTCCTGAGGTTTTTGTGCCAGGCAAGATTATCTTCTGTGGATTTCCTTATAATCAAATATGCTATGTTTTTCCATGTATCACCTACCTCCGTGGCTTCCAGCCCATGCAATACTTACAGTGCTGGCTGAAGGCCATGATTTTACTTGCCAAAGCAATCAGAGGATTAGTCCCTGCTCTATGAAAATCTAGAATTTTTGATCTGTGAACTGCTGCATCTGCACTTCACAGCAGAACTCACAGTGGATGGAGACTGAGGGTAAGTGTTTCAAACAAGGGGAACTGGCTGCAAACCAGCATTTTGGAGGAACACAAGATCTGATCACTCCTCAAACATTCTCAAAGCTTTCTCTCTGAAACAGAATTTCCATCATTTCTGTCACCAAGATGACAGCCAAAGAAACAGTCTAGTAAGGATTCAGCTCACTAATTTAATCTGCCTACAATATAAATGTTTTCTTTAGAGATATTTGCTGTAGTTTCCTTCTATAGTCAAATGGGAGGAAAAGATATTTCTAGCAGGATTCATATAATCTCTTGGGGATATGTGCTTTAGGGTGATACAAATTGCACTCTCAAAGTACATGTCTCTCTCCACTGATTGGAATAGCTTCAGAGGCTTGCTTAGATGCACAGTGCAGGTATCTGCTTTCTGCCAGTGATTGTTACCCTGCGAGCAAAAGAAACCAAACAGAAAGATCCTAATATTCCTATAGTTCTAGCAGAATTTTCACTTGCATAGAAAAAGATCCTACAGACCTCTACATTCTTCTTCTGTTTCTTTACAATCTTTTAGTGTCTTCAAGACACTCAAATATTATGCTGAGTGACATTCTGCCTCTGTAGGGTAGATGAGATGAATTACTTTATTAATATCTATGGAGTTATTTTAATTTACCACAAAGGAGATGTGAATAGGGCCCCTAACTTCTTATTCCTGCCTCAGTCATGACCTTGCTCTGTGACCTTGTGAGAATTGCATTATCTTTTAATTTTCTGATATGTAAAATTAGAATGATCACACTTATAGACTGTTATGAGCTCTAATTAGAAAGTGTAAAGCACTATGAAATCCTGTGACAGAAAATGCAGAGGGTAGCCAGCCTAGGATTAAGAGGATTAAAGGAGGTTGTGCTAATGTAACAAATACTTGAGAAATTATGTTTAGGGGAGGTGAAATGGTACATATCTGCGGGGCAAGAAACAAGAATCAGCAGCCTGTAACTGCTGTCAGCAGAGCTCAAATCCACTGACAGGAGTATGTTTGCAAAGGGGGTTTGGACAATGAAATTAATCACTAGCAGAGTTCAGAATCAGGTGAAACACTGTATATTAGTAGGATTATCCTAAGGAAAACCCTTTCTCATTTATCCATCTGGAATTTGATTGACCTGATGGACCCTTCACAGCCTTTTTCATCACCATTTTTGAAAGATTCACCAGTGTAACATTTTTATGTGCATGGCTTACCATTCATACCATACGCAATAAAAGCAGGTTTCTGAATATGCAAGACACGCAGTTATTAGAAAACCTTTTCATTTCAGCAGTTCACCGAATGCCATGCCCTTTTCCAGGAGCAAGCAGGGATTTCTGAGTTGCATTGTGTGCCATTTGAGAGTGCCTCCCATGGAATGGTGCCAGTTCAAAGCTCTCGATAACCAGGACTCCCACATGCCCAGCTCTCCTCTCATCCCTTTTGAATGCCATAAAATACATTGCTCCTCATGTCAGGCTGCCATCACTTTCTGACTGTCTCTCTTCATTCCTCCCCAGGCATCACCGTGGACAAGTTTGGGCTGATTTACTTTGTGGATGGCACCATGATCAGGAGGATTGATCAGAATGGGATCATCTCAACCGTGTTGGGTTCCAATGACTTGACCTCTGCTCGCCCTCTCAGCTGTGACTCTGTTATGGACATTTCTCAGGTAGGACAGTGGTTTGGTTTGGTGTCTGCAGAATGCCAGCCTATGCCTTCACCCTATCTGCATGTCTGTGTGCTTCCCCAGCAGGTCTGACAAAGAGGTAAGGGCTCAAGGAGAGTTGCATTTCTACATGGTTTATGGTCTAAAAATGACGGATCATAAAAGAAATACCTATAAAGACAGAAGGAAACAGCTGACTGCCCTAACTCATTGATTTCTGGGGGTGAGATTTTTAAAGATGTCCCAGCCACAGAAGTGACTTCTTTCAGAGCTCCCAGTCAGTGGGAAGGCACAAATTCCTGGGAAGGCAGGTTTTGTTAGGCTCATTTCTCTCTATATGCCATGGACTATATGCCATGCTCCATTATAACATCTTAGCTAATCACAGGTTTTTTCTTTTCTTCCCCTCAATCTAATTTGACCCAGCACAATTTTAGACCTGAATCAAATTAACATAGGAAATACTGATTGGAGGATGTGGTGCCAAAATTAGCAACAGCAGGAAAACAAGAATGTTGAATTGCATCAGATTGCAAATTGGTTGCAGCTACCATCATGCTGGGCTTTTAAGTCCTGCTGCTTCAAGGTGGAGAAAAAGAAGAGAGAAAAAGAACTCTCATTTTGATGATTGCTTTACTGCTAGATGATGCAGTAGAGAAATCTGTTACAGCCCAGCACTGAATTTTGTGTGGCACTGGCCAACTTGTCAAATTGTGCCAGTTTAGGACAGTGTCCTTTGAAACATTTGTGCCACTTGTTGTTTGCCCGACTGCAGGAATGTTGTCCTCTCCTATGAAAATATAGATCATAGCTGGAGACCTAAGTACTGTTATTCAGCCACAATAGATGCCAATGGGGTTTCCTTTTTGTAACTACCTAGATAATTTCCATGCTCCCATATGGAATCTGTTCTTGTTTTTTCCCTCTAATTTGAAAAGATTATTCTTGCTTCCTTGCAACTGGCTCCCACCATCTGTAATTTATGAACAAGCTGAAATTATGAGTTTAAAAGTTGTTCTGCCTTCAACAGAGGCGAAATTTTGATAGCTAAAGGCTACCTTGTAGTATGTTTCTCATCTTACAGATATAGTCTTTTCTTTATGTGAATTTCAGGGGCAGTTAGCACAAGACCATTGTGTAATCAGGCTTTGAAAATTATTTACTTCCAGGTTATGTACCTCATGTGTAAACCAATGTCATGTTCAAACACTTTTGAGATGAACATGTATCAGCTGAAGACTCTTCTTTTTTCCTTTCATAAAACAATAGGAACCATTTTTAGATTAACCTATACTGAGATTGGCAGATTAACCACTCCTGTTCTGAAGAAACACACTGAAGACAAGCTTAATTAAAAAATAAAAACCAGCTTGGGAAGCAGCTTTTCATCATTTATAGCCAATAGAAGGGTCTTTTCTGCCAAGTCCCTGAGGCTCCCTGGGACATGAGGACATGAAATATTTAGCTGCCACTGTTGACAAGGAATGGTTTTTAAGAAATTGAAAATTCCCTTGTCAGTTCAGAATAAACTCAGCTCTTGATGCTAACTGAAGACTGCAGAGCTTAAAGACTACTGGAGGGGATGGAGGCATGAATTATTAAAGAGAAAACCACAGGCTATAATGTTTTACTACAAGAAGGGTTAAAATAGGTGAGGAGCTAAGAAAAGGAAGGAGATTTTGCAAACAGAGAACCAGAGTAGACAGAGCTCAGCATACAGTTTAGCCACGAAAATAAGCTTCATGTGCCCAGGCGTTAGAAGACACAATGAACTAAATACCTTACATCTGATCTCTTTTAAAAAAATCTGAAAAGGCATATAGAAGCATCAAAATAAAACATGGCTGTGGCAGAGATGTTCAGCTACAGGCCTTATAAATAGAAATTTCCTGTGTTCCTGTAGATCTTACCTGGTCTCTTCTTTTTCGTAGTTTTAAATAAAATCACAGTGAAAGATGGTTTGCTGGAGCTGAGTCTGCTGACATCCACTCCTCCTTCTTCCAATAAGGTTACAAAATACTGCTCTAAACTTAGTCACATCAGACAAATGAGAAGAAGCAGCAACTGAGATGGATGGTGGGAAAAGAAGGTTCAAAACAAAGAAACTATTCTGGAACTGATTGGTTTCCATCAACACAAGACTGATTTTATTTCTATATAAACCTGAAATAAAATAAAATAATCGAAAAAATGCACAACTGAGTTCTTTAAAAACAAAAGTCCTGAATTCTGTTGGTAAACATTTCTTAAGTTTAGCAAATAAAAGAGTAGACTCACTTGAAAAGAGTGTATTGCAGAAACAAAGCTAGAAATAAAGTCCTTCTAGTGCTCACTCACTTGTGGTGTTGCCAGTCACTGTTTTAGTGGATTATCAGTGTAGAACTGGAATGTGTCACTCCTGAACCCATTTTTCCATTAAGGTAAAACAAAATGTGAAAATCACCATGAAGACACACTCCATGAATTGAAATTGCCTGAATTTCCTGTGAATCCTATTCTGCATTTTTGCAGCATAAAGCAGAAAACCATAGGTTATAACTTAGATATTCACACATGCTGGCACAGCTGCCAGTTTTGTGTCTATCCCTCCTTGTCATTTACCCAGAGGAGTTTAGCCACTTGTGTGAAAAATCATTTAGTAAAAGAATCACTGTTTTGTGTTTGATTTCATAGCACTTCACACAGCAAAATTTGGAGTCCCAGGTCTCTGCTATGAGGTCCAGCTTACATCAATAAAAAAAGTACAAGAGAGGGAAATCATTGAATGGTTTGCCTCTGTCCATTATCTTGCTCCTACCACTGTTCCAGTGCAGACTGTGGGTGTCCCCATGTGTCTATTTCACACATGACCAGGAGCTAAATCCCCTCGCTCACACCAGGTTATATCCTCTGTGGCCACACTATCAAGTGAAAATTAGTTGTGGGGTTTTTTACCCCTTCCCTCTTTAATTCATGTTGATTCCATCCTCATAGTGATTGATTTATAGCAATCATGCAGTAGAAAAATGTCTTGCGATAAAAACTCCCTTGTGTTTTTCTTGCCATGAAGGTTCGTCTAGAGTGGCCCACAGATCTGGCGGTGAATCCCATGGATAATTCGCTCTACGTCCTCGACAACAATGTTGTGCTGCAGATCTCTGAGAACCACCAAGTGCGCATCGTGGCGGGGCGGCCCATGCACTGCCAGGTGCCAGGCATGGATCACTTTCTCCTCAGCAAGGTGGCCATCCACGCCACGCTGGAGTCTGCCACCGCCCTGGCTGTGTCCCATAACGGGGTCCTGTACATTGCCGAGACTGACGAGAAGAAGATCAACCGCATCCGACAGGTCACCACCAACGGGGAGATCTCCCTCGTTGCCGGCGCCCCAAGCAGCTGCGACTGCAAGAACGATGCCAACTGCGACTGCTTCTCGGGGGACGACGGTTACGCCAAGGACGCCAAGCTCAATGCGCCGTCCTCCCTTGCCGTGTGTGCGGATGGGGAGCTGTACGTCGCTGATCTTGGGAACATCCGAATCCGCTTCATTCGGAAGAACAAACCGTTCCTCAACACACAAAATCTGTATGAGTTGTCCTCACCCATAGACCAGGAACTCTACTTGTTTGACACCAGTGGGAAGCACCTTTATACTCAGAGCCTTACCACTGGAGATTATCTTTACAATTTTACTTATTCTGGAGATGGAGATATAACCCTGATCACTGACAATAACGGCAACTTAGTCAATATCCGAAGAGATTCCACAGGGATGCCCCTCTGGCTGGTGGTGCCTGATGGCCAAGTCTACTGGGTGACAATTGGTACCAACAGTGCACTCAAGAGTGTAACAACACAGGGGCATGAAGTAGCCATGATGACTTACCACGGCAACTCTGGTCTCCTTGCCACTAAAAGCAATGAAAATGGTTGGACAACATTTTATGAGTAAGTATATTATGAATATTGGGCTGCTGACTTCATTCTGTGTCCTCTGAACCGTGCAAGGTTGGTAGAATTTAATTCCCTGATCAGAATTATTGTCCAAATAAAATGGCCAGACCAGAGAGTATTAGATTTCACAGAAACATGAGATACTGGCAGTAAGTGCATTAGAGCTTGAATAAGCTCCCTCTACCAAGTCAGAAGTCAGACAGAATTTCTGCTGGGTTTTTCTAAGTAATTTGGACACCTGGTTCTCCTTAACTGTAGTCAGGACTGGAGATTTAGGTTGCAAGTCAGAGAATTTTTCTTGGCTTTGAAAGCCTTGGAGGTATGAAAGTTCCATCAGAACCCCTTTTTTCACAGCTTTTCACCTACTTCCTATGCTGCAGTGTCTTCTTTGTGCTTGTTTGAAATGTCTGATGTAGAGTGACAATTGGCAATGACTAATGAGAGCTTGCTCTGGAAACAATTCTGTAATTAATGGACTGCTCGATTCCTATTTTTGCAATTTGCCTCATTAAGCTTTAAAAGTAGTCTTGGAATTGTTCAAGACTATCCGTGGCCCAAAGAGTTTTTTGAGCAGAGAGAAGACAGGATGCATTGAAAAACCCAGAGATGGCAGTATCTTGAATATTCGTACTTCTTTCCTGTACTACTGTTAGCAATTCCTGCTTATGAGTATCGAGCAGAAAACACATTTCTGATATAAAAAGGGAAAAAGATAGATAACTGAATGAAGAGCACCTAGAAGGATTCATCCTGCTGTTGAGAACCCTTTCCCCTCCCTCTTCCTTAGTTTAATTTTATTTACAAGTGTAACCTCTTTGAAATGCTCCTTTAAGTGCATCATTTCCCATACGGTTTGAATGGTTACACGGAAGCGTCGAGCTGCCATAGTAATAGACCCATTGTAAGAATCCAGTATGACTAAGATAGTTCCCAAGATGACAAAGAAACGAGTTGTTAAAAAAAAAAAGGGATTCAGGAAAGGAAAGCTGGCTAAACCCACATATCTGTGTGTTGATATGTGGTTGCTTTGGTTCTCACTTTAAAATGTTCCAGGCCCAGTTTCAAATTTCTTTGCTTAATACTCACTGCTCCTGCTCCTGCCTTGAAAAGGACTGATGGAAACTCTATGATGAATCTTTTGAAATGTTATTAGCATTTCATCAATGTTCTGCTTTGCAATTGCTGTAGCAATATTCCTCAGTGAATCCAAGTTAATACTCTTCCATCTCTTACATTGAATTTTCTTGAGGAAGGCCTTAGGGAGGAAAAAGAGGGTGTTTTTCTTCATAGGAGTGGAAGCCAGTGATATTGTCATGACCATTGTGCTAAATCAAGGAGGTATTTTCTTTTTTGCAAAGAACCCAAAAGTTCCTGTGCTTGAAAACAGATGCAGCCACAGACAGTGAAGCAAACTAAACATTACTACTAATGGCCAGATTTACACCTCAAACATAATCTTTTATTTTAAAGTGCGACTGAAAATATAAAGGAGATAAAACAAGACCGAAGCTCAAAACCAACTTGCTCTATGGATATATTTATAACAGTGATTTGTTATTTCTTGCTGTTCAACAAAATAGATCATTTATGAAAGTCTTCATTCTGGTCCTTTTATGCATTTCAGAAGAGTCATAAGAAAGCTTTTTAGAGCTAAATGGAAGACAGCATTCTCCAGTGGGTGGACTATGGAAATCTTGACTAGAGCAAGTCAGCACTGTATGATAGCACAGCATCACTGAAAATTGGGAATGTGCCTTCAGAGATACCTCATCCAAACCTATGATCAGTTATCTCTATTTAACTGTTCCTGACAGTTTCTGGTGCAACTTTATACAATTACAGGGTAAAAGTCTATATCTGAATTCGTTACTTCAGCCTCCCTTTACAGGCAGGTAGAGAGAAACAGGCTCTTTCAAGGTGAGTTTCTTACGAGTTATGTCAGGTATTTGCTTTAGGATGAGATGAGTTGTATTCTGAAAGTTTATCTCTGCAAAGGTAGCACAGAATGATGAGTTCGGACACAGATGTTTACATTGCAGATGTCTACAATTTGGTCAAATGGATCCTATCAGTTGTCTGAGTTATTTATAAATACTTTTAGTGTTAACAATGTATTTACCTATGTTATTGTTACTGTTAGAAAGCTTTCTTTATATACTCAGCCTAAATCTTCCATGCTTGAATTGGAGACTATTCTTCTTCATGCCATCCTACCCTTTCCTTTCCTATCCTATCCTATCCTATCCTATCCTATCCTATCCTATCCTATCCTATCCTATCCTATCCTATCCCATCCTATCCACTAGGGACTTGGAAAGCAGATCAGTGAATTAGAAGGATTGATTCTGTCCAGGTTTTGCATGTGTAGCCAGGAAAAGAATATTAAATCAGATTGATAAAATTAGAATATTAGGAAATACGGATCAGATATTTAGATTGCTTGATAAAGTAGGTTTCACTTAAACAAAATATGTTCTTGTACAGTCTCATGCCAGGGTACACATGGATTGAGCCTTGACTCTTGGAGTTGTAGCAAGGCATCAAGTCATTCACTGTGATCCTCACATAATTCCATGGCAAATCTACATGTTGCTTGCATAGACAAACCAAATGAATACATTTACTCATCACACTCTACTTGTAGTGGATAGTAGGAAGCTGATTTTTTCCTTGTAAAGCACTGATGTGACTAATACTGGCAGTTCCAATGCCTGCAGTTTATGAAGAACAGTGAAAATTGAAGGCTGGGCAGAAAAACTCTACAAAAATGTTTTTGTGGGGAGAAACTAGAGTGACTTGATCTATTTATCTCAACATGAATGAGACTGGGAAGTGTCTAGATCACAACATGTCAGCCAAAGTTCTCATTTACAGAGGGACTCTCAATCTAGCAGAGAAGCGCTTGAGAAGGATAAGGGGCTGGAAAGCAAAGCTAGAGACATTCAAGTTGACATGAAAGTCTGATTTTGTAAGGCTGAGGTGACCTAACTGGTAGAGTGACCAACCATGAAAGCAGTACATTCTCCATTTTTTGGTATTTTAGATCAGGACTCTGATGCCTTTCTTAAAATATAATCTCAGCAGACAGAGAATTTGCATGACTCAAACACAAGCTGCAGGATGAAGTCTGAATTCCTTGATATCAAAGAAGCTGAAGCAGATGGTGTAAACCAAATAAAATCAACTTTTACTACCTTCGTCTTATTGGTTTCTTTATCAAAACATCAGAAAACGTACACTGGGAAAGTTTAAGTGATTTACAGAATTCCTGTGAACATGAGTGACTGGAAAGTGCTCTGAGTAGTTTTCAGTCCTGATTGAGGGCAAAGGTGAAGTTCATATTTCTGGTTTGCTCCTGGCCAAAGAAATAAAGACATCAAATCTGACTCTGAGGAAAAGCTTCATGTTTCTCACAGCACATAATAGTTTTTTATGGGTCAGGGCAAGCTGCACATTGCTGCTTAAAAAGTTAAGAGTAAAGTAAATCCAGCTGGCAAATTTACACTGCACCAGTGGCCCCATGAAGAACATCCTCAAAAGATTTGCCTTCACCTGACTGTCTACAAAGGACCACAAATCAGAAACCCAACATGACAGAGCTATGGTGTTGTGAGAGTGGCATCACTGTGTGTGTTCATCAGGGAATCACAGTATCATAGTACAGCTTGGGTTGGAAGGGACTTTAAAGAACATCTATTTCCAGCCAACATAGCCAGCATCTCTGGTTCTCCTCCAGTTGATGTCCTTACCAGGACATTTCTTAGCCTTTATCAGCTCTGGCATGTGGGCACATGGGTGTGACTCTTGAAGGAAGGGAAGGAGTCAGGATACACTGATGCAGTACTGGAGGTCTATCTCGTCTATCTCCAGGGCACACCAGGGAATCCAGGTCCTCCAAGGCTTCATGCTGGACTGGCACATTGTCCCTTTATTTCTGTGGGGAAAGGAAAGAGACCAGTGTTGGCTTCAGGCAGTGGCAGACTTGCTCACAGCACTTACAGGTCTTCCTTTCAGACATTCTACACCCAAGCCTGCTCTAACAATCCTGTTTTATCAGGCTTAGCTCTGAGTAAGACACAGTGTATAATGGTGTGCAGTTTCCCTTTTTGTCTGAGAGTGAAACTTAGCTCCCTAGAGTAATTAGCCTGTCCCCAAAGACCTGTCTATGACTACTTTGAGGGTTTTAGCTTTATACAGACCTTTCCTGCCTCTGCAGTGGGCTTGACATTAGCTGTCAGTTAATGCAATGCAGCTTAGCTTGTCCAGTAACTGGATTAAAGACTTTTCTTCCCATTGAACTGGTAACGGTGACAGTGGTAATCAGCAGCAAAGGAAGTTGATCTGGAAACTCAGACAGGGAAATGACTTCTTGTTCAACCCCTCCAAAGACAAAGGATGCTGTGTGACTACTTGCTGCTTTGTTGTGGCTGCTTTTCAACTTGACCTGAAAAAAATTGCTACCAGCCTTTACAAAGTTTCTTAGCAGTTGCTGTTTGTCTGCATCAGAATCCGGAAATTCTTATTAATGGATTTGTTTATATCAAGAATACGGCAATTATCTTGATTAGTTCACTGAGATGTTATCACTGTACATTAATTCAATTTCCCTCTGAGCCAAAGTTAAACCTTCTATGCATTATTTAGCCCAGATGAGGCTCTTTTGCTTAGGTCTTTTGTGTGTCCAATTAGTTTTGAAGGTCACCTCCTCCCATACAGACTCGAACGCTTACACACTGCTCCAGCCAAGCCCAGAAATTCAAAACCTTTTCACAGACTCCCCAAGAAGTGGCTCACAGCTGCCTGGAGGGCAGGAGGTCTCATGGAGCCAGATCTTCAGATGAGTGGTGAGGGGGGCTTTGACCCATAACACTGGAGGCTGTTTTACAGAGAACCAAACTCTGCCAAACCTCACACACTGTAATGGGTGGGAGGTAGGAGCCAGCTGGACTGCGCATGCAGGAGGACCTTGAATGGTTTCCCAGTGACCCCCAGAGCTCACCAGAGGTCCCACCCCAGCACCAGCAGTTTTTGGTGCTAAAGCAAATGCCCTGGTCTGTGTGACTGTGATTTATCAGGTCATACACAGAGTTTTACAGGATTTGATTTAGTGTAGTTGAAATGAGGGTCTTGTTCTGCTCCTGCAGCAGACTGGAGTATGAGAAACACCTTTGGCTTTTGTCCTCCCCCTTTTAGCAAGATTTCTTGGTTTCACTTGTTCCACAATTTTCACGTGATAAAATGATGACATTCTCATCATCGTTCCTCTGACAAACTTGCAGTGAAACTCCAGTAAGTGCCATGATAAAATAGCAGTTCTCCAGTACCCTCACTGAATTGTGAGGACACATTTTGAGCCATTGCCCTGCCCTGAAATGAATGCCTGATAGCAAAGTTTAGTTGAGAACCAAGGGAATTATGAGTACCATAAAATCTAGAAAGAGATCTTCCTCTTCTTTTTTGGGCAGTCAAAAGATTCAGCAGACTGTGACCACAACCTGGCCTTTTGTCATTAGGGAGAGGACTTGCCTTCGTGCATTTTTGAGTATTATCAGTTTGTCTGTTACAGATTTATTTTTAATGTTGTGTTTAATGTTGTTTGAAAAATTGGGATGAGGCAAGCTTATTAAGAGGCACTGGGTGCATGTTGGTATAATCACATGCAAAATATAGTTTGCAAGGTCCATTTAGACACTTTAGTACTAAGTGCAATATTGTTATAGTGAATATTTTCTGATCTATTTGACTTGTAGTTTTAAAAGGCTGATGAAATGTGAAAAGGCTAAAATGAGGAAACTCAGACTCATGCAAGAAATTGATTTCTGAATAGATGGTACTTAGGATGCTCTTTAATTCCCAAGGTCCAGGTCTCTACACAATGGTAATGTGATAAATGAAAGCCCTGAATGTTTACAAGCCAACAATTAGACCTCATAAGCACCAAATACCATTTTAATTCTGTGCATTGAACCTTAGCTAAATACGTTTCCAATTGGGAATGGATAGCAACGGCTTCCTTTGCTGGCCTAATAATTGCCACTGTAATTGTAAGTGCTGAGGCTTTGCAGCAGGTTTGAATGGGAGGCAGCAGCTGTGTTAGCAGGTGATGGATTCATTGCTCCGAGTGGCTGCTGTGTGCACTCCCATGCTTTAGTATTTCCTTAATTCTGCAGCTTTCGGAGCATTTGGAGAACACAGAAGTCTTAGGCTGTGATGAAAACTGTCCCAGCCCTAAATCCCGGTGCTGTGGAAATAGGCTAGGCGGCTTAGCTGCAAAATGAGGTGACTAGGAGAGATTTATGTTACTGCAAATACCAGGGCACACCTGCAGCTACATGAGAGCCAGTTGCTTGGCCTTCCTCTCCAAGCTGAGATGTGCCCTGTAAGGGCCTTTATAGGGCTGAAAGCAAAGCTGGAAGGAACCGACTCATTTAACTCGTTAAGCATATTTTCTGTTTGGGATGTGCAAGTCTTCGCATCCCTGGGAGACTGTGGGTATGTGATAGATGATATCAGGTATGTGTTGTGTGAGCTAAATCAGGGAAAAGGGGGAAAATGCTTCGATTCTGAGTAAAAACAGAAAAGAGAAAAAGAACTGCTTTCCAGAGGAAAATGCTCTGTGTGTTCATGCTAAGGGGCTGCCCACACCTCTGTGTGCCTTGCCACCACAGTGCTGAAAGGAGTTTGTCTAGGCGTGAGCATTTTACACTTCATCTGCCACCAATTAAAAATATCAATAAAAAATGGGAACAGTCTAATTGTCCTACCTTCTTGCTTCTCTCCCTTTGCAAGGCAGGACCTCCTTGCAGCTGCAAATCGGTGAGCTGTCCCCCCTAAAGCCAGTCCTTGACAGGTCCCCCTCTGGCTGCTGGGCAGAGAGAGGTGCAGCAGCTCCTGCACATGCAGAAAACACAGATGGTCCTAGTTCCTTCTGAAGGAGGTTAATGGGGTGACTAAGGACGTGCCAAAAGGCTAATGTACTTGTGCAGACATCTTAAACCAGTTCCAGCAGACCATTCCAGACTGTTCTGGCCCAAAAGGAGCCTTGCTTGTCAGGATCCAAGGTCCCAAATGGAAGTCCTTGCTCTTGATGAAGTACTGTGAGTTTTGTACAGCTGTAAAAATGTAACCGTGTAAATTGAGTGTATTGTACTCAGTCATTTTGACTTTACAAGAAAAATGTGTGCACAGAGGTTTAGGCGCCATCACACTCTTTCATGCTTTTTTTTTTCCTGCCATTTTAATCTAATTTGCACAAGCAGAGGTTATTGGCCGATTTCTCCAGCTGCATATTTGCAAATACTATGTATTTTCCCAGCAGAGGTAGAGAAGAATTTGTGAGGGTGCTAGGAGCTTGAGGTCCAGCAATATTATAAAAATATTATTAAAAAGTCACTACATAAATACTATATAAAATAATCATTACTTTACACTACATAACACTATGTAAAAAGGCACTACTTGCCTTTTAATAAGGGCATGCAGTGTTAAGGAAGGGGAAATGGCTTTAAACTGAATGAGGGCAGGTTTGAGAGTAGATGATAGGAAGAAATTCTTTCCTTTGAGGGTGGTGAGGCACTGGCACAGGTTGCCCAGAGAAGAGGTGAGTGCCCCATCCCTGGATGTGTTCAAGGCCAGGTTGGATGGGGCTCTGAGAAATGTGATCTTGTGGAAGGTGTCCTGGCCCATGGTGGGTGAAACAAGATGATCTGTAAGGTCCCTTTCAGTCCAACCCTTCTGTATTTCTGTGGTTTGATGAATATAAGGAACTGGCTGCCTGCTGCTGCTGGGGGCTCTTAAACTGAGTACCCACAGGGGTTTGAGGCTTTCTTTGGAGCACATAAGTAAGACTTGCATGGAGTATAGGTTTTGTGCTGACTCTCAGCATTTTTCTGAGTGCCATTCAATTAGGATAAAAAGCTATGACTCACAGGACATTGACTCAGCACTTATCACACAACAAGCTCTCTGCCCGCATCCTGGTTTTTGCTCTCCTTATTTCCCTAACCTGCAGACCTGCTTCCTTTCGTACTTCTGTTACACCAAACTCACCCCTTAGATTTCAGTGCAACACATCTAGATTTGTGACATTATTTTTAAGAGGTGAATCAGGCTTACTTTTAGGAGCAGCTCATTTTTAAAATCTAAATGAAGCAATAGAAATAAATGCCTCACAGCTACTAATCCACCAAGTCAGAGGTGCCAAATTCAGATTCATCTTATTGAAATTTCAGAACGTTTGCAAACTTCATTCTACCCTTACAGTTCAGACTGGTTTATATATATAGGACTACTGATGTTGTGGTAGAAGGAATTTGGGGTGTTACACAACACACCTTCAATGATAACAATGTTTTCTCTGCTCAGGGGAGAGACTAAATCGTCCCTTGTGTCCTTTCTCAGCAGATGGGGTAAAGATACTGCCTGTGATGTTTTCTGTTTAAGATTCACATGCTGGTTTAGCAGGAGATGTGCAGGTGACTGGAGACAGTACGAGCAAAACACATTTGTCTCAGTGCAAACAGGGCAGCTACAAATCTGGAGTAAATAGTTTGGTACTGGAAGCACTTTAGTTCTGGCTCTTGCACAGAGACACAGCTCAGATCGAGGCTGTGTGCTGCTAGCTGCTTGGAAAAGCTTTAACTGATCTCTGCCAAACTCCTGCAATGCAGTCCTGTTTTCAACCTCTCCTTGTTTTGTTGGTTTTTTTGTCATTCTTTTCAATTTTACAAGTGACTGATTGATTGCCAGCATCTCGGAGGGAAAGGGCATGGCTTGGATAGTCCATGACTGATAGGTTAACTGTGGAGGGCAAATGCTTTCTTCTATCTTACTACTTCCTCTCCTGCCCAGTAGGCAAGAATTCCTCATGTGATGGTGTCTCCAAATCTGAGGGCTGAAGAGATTTGCAATGAGATCACTCATTTAGTCGCTATGAGCTACATATTAAACTTGGGCAAAAATCATATTTTCAGCCAGCCCTTCCTCACAATAAATCACTGCCACCATATTTCGAAAGTGAAGTACCAGCACAGTGTTTGAATCTGGGAAAATGAGAGTGGAAGAGGGGTGGCGTCTTCCCACTTCCTTGTTTCCCCTTTTCTGAATGAACTCTTTTATTTTGGCTTTGCCTCTTACATTATGTTTTCTAAGCTTGTTATCCTTAATGTATCATTTACATTACTTTGTCATTCTGAGGAATGGTGCCCTGAACTGGACACTGCATTCCATCAAAGGCTCAGCACTGGAGAGCACAGAAGAACAAGACCTCTCTGCTCACCATTTATTTTGCATCCCCAAGTGATATGTTTTCATAGTATGATCTACCTAGCTTTCATAGAGATGATTCTTAAAAGAGTTGTGGGAAGGACTTGAAAAAATTCAAACATTTATCACTGATTGATTTGCTGGAATTTTTTGGTTTCTCCCTAACTATTTAAATATCCCTTCCCTGGAGGTCCATCTCATCAGAAGGTCCAACAGCCCTCCAGGTATTAGCCAGTAGAGCTTCCTATTGCTGTCCATTTGAACTACAATAACCTCACTGCAAAAGTCCCTTGCCAGCCTTCTGGGTCTGTGACCCTTTTCTTAATGCCACAAATGGGAGGCGCAATGGTGTGTTTGCTCTCTTAACTCAGGAGGCCTCTACACACAAGTGCTGCTTCTCTTTTTATCAAAAAACAACTCCCCCAGCTTGTTACCTGCCGTGGGACCTGCGTGTATGAAGCTTATTTCACCTGGGCCCTTGGTGCATAGGTGTCCACATCACAGAAACCTTCCCAGATGGTGCTTATGTTGATTCCTCATGGGAAAAGCCAAGGACACAGTAGGGGTGAAAACTGGTCTGCTTTTTTACACTTTTAAATCAGTCCTTCCAGATGGTCCTAGGAAGAGTAAAAGGTAGACACGGGGGTTCATCTGTGCACAGGACTCTATACCATGTTTACAAAGGACAGTTCTCTACCTGATGTGGCCAATCTGGTCCTTGTTGCTACCTTAATATTTATCTTTTTAAAATTAGATGGGGGGGAAAAAATAAAAATAAATTGCTGAGCTCAAGATACAACCAGACAAAACGGTGGCCTTGAGAAACTCCGAGTTCTGCTAGACAGGATGCACAGGCCAGTGCTTTTCTGCAAGTCACAGCATAGTGGATGAGAAATAAAGTTACTCTTGTAAACAAGAAGCATAGTGCAGGTGAGAAGTATTGGAAAAATATTGTTAGAATACAGGCTAATATGTATTTAGTAATTTTCTATTCTTTGCTTCATTTTCTTCAGCTAAAAGCTGTGATTTTCTTCTCATGAGGCCAAAAAAAGTCAAGACTGTTTGACAGAGTGACGCTGCATTTTTCTCTGGGAAAAATCTGGATGATGACTTGAAGAATTGGTGTCTGTTTTATAGAATGGTTCCTCCACTGTTGCTGCTGTTGACTTCATTGTATCCTCTCTTTCAGATACGACAGCTTTGGCCGCCTGACCAATGTGACCTTCCCTACTGGCCAAGTGAGCAGCTTCCGCAGTGATACTGACAGCTCTGTGCATGTCCAGGTGGAAACCTCCAGCAAGGATGATGTTACAATAACAACCAATTTGTCAGCATCAGGAGCCTTCTACACCCTGCTCCAAGGTGAGTTGGGCCACCATCCCTCTCCTGACCAAATTGCACACAAAGGGTAATCCATCAGGAAACAGGCATCATCTTGATAATCCCAGCACCAAAAGTCACCTGCGTTCTCAGTGCCCCAGAGTTCCCCATGTGCTGGTACAGACACACACTCACACCTCCTTAGCCACATTCCCCAGAACAGTGGTTGCTCTGCAGCTCTTTCTCTGCTCCCTTCCCAGCCAGTCCCCTTGCCGTGCAGGCCCACGCAGTACAGTCCTCCATCATCATTACTTTTATTGTTGTAACTAAAAGGGTTGCATAAATCAAGCCACACTTCCAGCCAACCCCTTTGCTTCAGTCTCATAATGGCTTCTGACTTAACAGTTGCTCTCCTCCTGGAACAGGCTTCCAGCTGGTTGCTGGGGATCTGCTTCTTTGTTCACTGGCTTTTCAAACATTCACAAGGAAGCATCCAGAAAAATGACCATTCCTGTCCCCAGAAGGTCTGTGTTTGAGCTAAGGAGTGGTGTGGAGAGGCATAAAGAAGAAAGGAGAAGTGGACAGCCGGGGTAGGACTGGTGGAACCAGTTTGTAGCTGTGGGAAATGAGCACAGTTCTGCCTGTGGTAGGAAGGTGGGAAGCAAAGGACTGGAGAAAAAGATTAAGTGGGAAAGAAAAGAGGAATAAATAACAGGGGAGCACTGTGCTGACATACTGGTAGTGGCAGAACCTGTACTGCACAAACAATGCCAGCCTGGATCTCCAGGTTCTGAAAGCTGAAGCCTCATTAGGATCAGGATGAGCTATCACTGTTCCCTGGGGCTTGGGGAAGGGAAGGAACTTTCAGACTCTGCTTTCTTTACTCCCCAGATCTCATTCACTCTGTCTGTGCCTGATGACAATGGGGTGCCAAGCATCTTTTCTCCTTGTGAGGAGCAAACTGCACCAAGTAGGACAAACATGTTCCAGAGTGACATTTGTTCCCACATCTCTGGGATACACATTTCCCTTCCCCTCCATCAACCTTTCCTAAAAGAAGGTGCCTGCTATGCCTGGAACACTGCTTTTCCTCCTTCCGGAGAGGGCAGCTGAGAGAGCTTGAGCAGCCCCCTCATGCTGTCCCCGTATTATGTAGGGAAACACCATGACTTTCTTATTCTTTACTTGAGCCTGTAAGACAGATCCAACCTACCCCACCCCATCTCATTCACTCACATTAAGATGTGTGGCAACTGCACAGACATGAGATTGGCTTCACCTCAAGAGCCTAATTAAGCAATAGAGCCCACTGTTGGGGGCCCTTTAGTGATAGAATTGACTGTGGTGTGATTTATACACTCAGTGCTGAAGGCACAGTTACATAATGATGCCACAGTCAATTCTGTCATTGTCCTGCCCTCCGGCACAGGGACATTCTGGCCATTAGGACACCCTCAAATACAAACAGCTTAACCATCTTCAGAGGTATAAAACTATGAAACTGTTTGGATCTGAAGAAACTCACTTAAAACAAAGGTCTGAATGACGTTGCAGAAGAGGTGGCTTAGTGAACCAAATTCCTGGTGAACCTTTCAGGAAACCTGGAACCCACTGTGAACAGGTGAGATCTGAGAAGGCATTTTCAGAAGATGTAAAATTCCTGTAAAGTGGATTTAGGAGTTTCTACAACAGGCACATCAACACTCCAGTGGGATTCTGTCTTCTTGACTAATGACAAAGTGAGCATTTGTTCAATGCCAAAGTAGGGCAGTAGAGCCCTAGAGCCAAAGCAGCCTAAAATACAGCATCCAATGGCCCATGGATTTTATGTAATAGTTGAGAAATGCCTTCCAGAGCCAGGGAAGAGTCTTCTCTTGAGAAAATGTTGAAAGTAGAGGGTTTACATTCTCCACACTGTACCACAGTACTGGTGACAATAACCCTTCTCTGGTGCTTATGTAACATGAAGGGAACATCACATGTCCGATTAATTTCATGTGATCCTTCAAGCTTTCCTCTGCTTCCTGGTGAAGGATAAAAGAGGGAGGAATATATTTGCTGCTCACGGATATTTCACTGATTTGATTTAAAGCACACCTCCTAACACTTTAGCACCAAACCAAGCGTCTAAGAAAGGTGTGACAGCCAACTGACTGGCCCTTCTCTCTATTTGCACGCTCAAGCAAGGAGGGGGTTTGATCTGGCTGGTGTCTGTGTCAAAAACCATCAACTTGCATACTCAGTGGTAGAGCTAAAATACTTGGATCTGCATTGTGGATCACTGCTGT
Organism: Pomatostomus ruficeps; assembly: GCA_013400735.1. NCBI lineage: Eukaryota > Metazoa > Chordata > Aves > Passeriformes > Timaliidae > Pomatostomus > Pomatostomus ruficeps. The sequence continues at coordinate 68,308 of VYZT01029911.1, read as the reverse complement.
GTTTTTTTAGGCAAAATCCTGTGCCCCAGCATTTTCATAGTATCACTACTGTGTAAAGTTGTGTGGTGCTTCTGCTGAGGTCTCTGTGGCAGGACTCCAGCTGGCTATCACAGGAGCAGGATGAGACCCCCGTAAAAAAGGACCAGTTGCTGTCACATTTCCTTCCCTAACTCTACCAAACTGTGCTCTGTGCTGATGTATTTCATGGGGATAAGTAATGATACTTTCACTGTGATCTTGCTTCCTGCGGAGCTATGGCAGAGCAACTAGTGACCAAAACCCAGCTTGCCACAGGAAGGAAAAACACTTAATGGAAATTTTCAATGGGTGTTTTTATTCACAATTAGGAGTTAATGGCAGCCTGGGAGATAGAAATGGTAATATTTTCCAGCTTTTGAGGAGCTTCAGATAAGGCAGTGTTCATATAATTTGTTTTTAAAGCAGTTCTGCACTGAGTAAGTCTCATGCTTTCTTATCCTTCATGAGCTGCTCTCTGCAGAGATAAATGCCAGCTGGAGATTCAAAGGATGGGCTTTCAGCCTGCGTGATTCCTGAAGGATGTGGAAGAGAGATTGCTCTTCTGTTCAACTCCTGAATTCCCAAGTACTGGCCTCAAAATCTGATTTTTCAAGAGCTAGTGTAGGCCAGCTGTATGGAAACGTGTGGGAGCTTAATGCCCCTGCTTTCTCTCCAAACATGACGACTTCAGTTGACTCCTGAAAGCTTTCTCAAGGGAAGGGATTTGGCTGTTGTTTGGGGAACTGGTTAGCATTAACTTGCTGTGCAATTTCCTGTCACTTGTGAGACAGTGAATGAGCTGAGGAAAGTAGGTGGCCCCACTTTCTCATATATTGTTGGGAAATTAGGATCTTTAGGATATAAAAGCATGGAAAGTTTTCAGTCAGACTGATATAAAACAAATATCTCACCACACAGTGTTTTAGCCTAGAGGAAGAGGTTTGAACCTGCGTCCTTTGGTAAGGTATTACACAGGTTTTTTTCATTTTTTTTAACCTGTGTAAGACTTTGTGCAAGAATTTGAGGTGCAGTACCTCATCAGAATGGAAAAGTAATTGTCCGTATTTACTTTCCCTGATGAAACCAATGTTTTGCTGCCATTGAGTGGGACAGGGGAATAACAGAGTGCATAACAGCCATCCAAAATGCTGATGCAGCCTAGGAGAGGGAGCAAATGAAGCGCTGGAGCTGTACCATCAAAGATCAGCAAGGATCTCTGTTCTGTCCACAGACCAAGTCCGAAACAGCTACTACATCGGTGCTGATGGCTCCCTCAGACTGATGCTTGCCAACGGCATGGAGGTGGCCCTGCAGACCGAGCCACATCTGCTGGCCGGCACCGTCAACCCCACGGTGGGGAAGAGGAATGTCACCCTGCCCATTGATAATGGCCTCAACCTCGTGGAGTGGAGGCAGAGGAAGGAGCAAGCGAGAGGACAGGTCACCGTCTTTGGACGTCGGCTGAGGGTAAGTGAGCACCACGAGCACTTTTGGCTCCACTTCCCATCTCATCAGTCCCCAGTCTCATGGCAAAAAGGAATGGGTCTGATTTGTATTGCCTGCAACAGGGATGAAGCTTCAGGACACAGAACTGGCTGTTCACCCTCAGTGACATAACCCTTTTCGCGGACTGCAGAAGCTGCCCAGGAGCCTTGCGGGGCGACGGACTGTGCTTGGCCGGGTAGACCTGCTGCAGAAACGCAGTTTTTTATCTATCCTTTTTTGCCTAGCTGTCAGCTCCACAGCCAATGAGGCAGATGCGGTCGATATTAAAGGAGCAAAGGCGGGAACAAAGAAGCGGGAGTGGACCCTCTCGTAGCAGCACCCAAGGTTTTATTGTAAGGGGATGCGGGCTACGAGAAAGGATGTCGTAGTTACACTGAGTTTTTAAGGGGAACAGAAAGGGGTGGTTACAGAGGGGAGGGTCCAGGGTTCCACAAATCAGAGAATGATGAGGAGTGACAGGTATCCAATAAGTTCTGAACAGGGGAGGAACTTATTTGAATTAACCAATCAACATAACAGAAAAACAGAACTTTCCAGCACTTGCTGAATATTAAAATAACCTTATGAATATTAAAATAACTCTGAGGGGAAAGGGGTGGAACAGAGACTTTGACTGACAAGTTAAAATGCGGTAGGGGATTCCCCAGCCATGCTTTCTCTATCTTTCTTAGAGTCACTGTCCTGAGAGGAAAAATCACAGAGAAGGCAGGCTAGGTCACTGCCACAAACCTTTATGACTGGAGTATGTCATTATGTCTCTTTATGTGCTGATGTTCCCTTAGCCATCAAAGCTGGTACTGCTGATCCCTACCAGTCCTCTGCATCGCTGGGAATGTGTGACCTCCCATCAGACACTGCCATCATCTCAGACTGTTTAAGCAAGCAAGGGACAGTCATAACTAAAATACCACACCAATTAGTGTAGATGTTTTCTACCTATGCTGCTGGCAGTGATAGAGCAGAGCACTGAAAGCCTTCTTAACATATCAGGACAGGCTGAGAGAGTTGGGGTTGTTTAGCCTGAAGAAAAGAAGGCTCCAGGGAGACCTTAGAGCACTTTCTGTTACCTAAAGGGGCTCCAAGAGAGCTGGAGAGGGACTGAGGACAAGGGCACGGAGTCACAGGGCAAAGGTGAATGACTTCAAACTGAAAAAGGGAGGGTTTGGATTAGATATTAGGAAGAATTTCTTTACTGTGAGGGTGGTGAGGCACTGGCACAGGCCACCCAGAGATGATATGGCTGCCCCATCCCTGGAAGTGTTCAAGGTCAGGCTGGATGGGGCTCAGAGCAACCTGCCCCAGTGGAAGGTGTCTCTGCCTGTGGCAAAGGGATTGGAATTAGATGATCTTTAAGGTCACCTCCAACCCAAACTGTTCAGTGATTCTATGAATACTGTTCATTGTGAAACCTCAAAAAAAACTCTGGATTCCTGTAATTGCTAGTCTGTTGAACCTGTTGAAGAACTGGACTCGCAAGGCATTGCACCACAATTGCTATTGTTCCCTGAAGTGTTACAAGCAGCTCCAGCCTGACAGTACTCTCCCTCCAGGAGTGCCCAGACCTTTCTGTGCTTGAGACTGATGTGTTTTGAAAACATTGTTCCGCACAATGCACCTCATACTTGTCAGAGCTGTTTAAAGATCCTGCCCAATAAGCGTAATTCATCTGCTAACTGCTGGTAAAGCTGGGAACTTGTAATAGCAAGTCCTGTGCACTCACCCTGTACCTTGCTAGTGTCAGAGTCACAGGCTGATGAACGATTCCTGGGAAGCTGCTCAGCACCTGGCAAATTCAGACCCTCTGAGAAAAATGTTGAGTGCTGTGTAATGCCACCACAGCAAAAGGACTGCAGCGATTTATTCACACTTAAGCTTGGCAGTAAATATCAATGCTCTGGTTTCAGGATATGTGTTTCCCAGTCCTTGCTCTTCACCTCTCCCTATTCCCTGTTGCATGACCCCTGCCACTTTGGTGTGATTTCTCCCGTCTCTCCTTGCTCACACATGTCAGTATTTCTCCTCAGTCTCTCCACCCCAGCCTCTGTTCTTTTCCCCCTGCGTCAATAGCCTCATATTTTGTTACCGGGAGAAAAAATGCAAACAAGTAATGAAAGCTGAAGCTGCTCTTTCAGTGTGAACTGCTGTGTATCTGCAGATCAGTTGTCATCACCCTTTTATGTTGGGTTTGTCTTGGGGAGTTTATTTTATTTTATTTTATTTTATTTTATTTTATTTTATTTTATTTTATTTTATTTTATTAACTGATGAAATTATCAGACAGGTCTTTTTCTGAAAAGAGAGGCCCTTCTGAAATCTGCAGCTGGGTCATAGCTCTTTGGTGTTCAAAACAGTTTCCACTCATTTAGCCACAGCTCAGTTGCCCATATCAGTTTTATCTTCCAAAATTTTTGCAGTACTTTCAAATACAGAATGTGTCTGTGTTTTATATTGTACTACAGTTGGAAAAACATTTGCAAAATGAATTTTCAGGCTGGTTACTGGTATCCCTATAAATCTGCCAGCATTTATTTACATTTTGAGCCTATCAGGGCCCTTCTAGTGAAGCAGAAGTACATCATACATGGTTGAAGGACTCAGTTATGGATCTGTTCAGGAGTTCAAAGTAGTTGAGGGAGTACAAGATGTTTTAAGCTGTGTGTCTCTGTGTCTGCAGAGCAGCGTCTGCACCCTTAATACAAAAACCTGCAAGGTGCTAATTGCCTCTCTGGGGATTGTGCAACATTTAACATATTCTCTGTGTGATGTTCCCCTCTTCCCTCACACCAATAATTGCTGCTTTCCCTGTCAGGAGAGAAACTTAGGAAAGTTAAGTTCGATATGGTTTTGTTCATTTGGGGAAATGTTACCATTTCCTGCTATGTGTGACTAAGTTACGACTTTCCCTCTCCCCTCACCCCACTGCTCACATGAGACAGCAGCAAAGACATGATGCTCCATAGGGAAAGAACATCCCAAAGAGGCTTCAGCATCACTCCGTGAAGCCTTTGAAGTGAGAACAGCAGGATCTGGACACTGTAAAAGACTGATCCTTTATGTTGTCACCACATGGATGCACTTTTTGTGAGTTGTGCCTTTTCCTGCCATGGTTGCATGGTGTGCTTGGGGACTGGCAACCTATTGCCATGAGCTTGGCCAGCTCCCAGCACAGTGAGGCCAGTTTCACAGCTGCCTCCCTGACCCTCCCGAGGAAATAATACAATACACAGTTCTTTATTGCATGGATGAGGCACACAGCAGGGACTTCTGCATGGATGTTCTCATTGCAGAAGTATTTTTTGCCCTCCTCTGCTGAATGTTGCCAGAGTGTTTTCATGAGAATTCTCCCCCTTTTTGTGCTCTTGTGTTCCCAAGGAGATCAATGCATGTTGTTTAATTATCATTTAAGCTAAAGGAGTACCAAAGGGAGCATTGGAGAAATCAGAGATGATAGTGTGTTTATGCTCTTTTTTTTTTTTGCAGAGGAAGCTAAGGGATTGAATAAAGTTCTCTTGAACATGAGTTTGGGGTTAAATTTAGTCTCTCACACATTTTAAAGGGGATGTCAAATCCACTGTGAATTGTGGATTTAAATTTACCCTGTCTTGATCCTCTGCTGATCACAAGCCTTGTCAAACACTCTGAGGGGCAAAACCTTTTTACAGGAGGTTTTCAGACTCTATTCCAGGATAAGGTCTGGGATGGAGGATGGCACCTTATTTAGCTGCTCACCGTAAAACACAGTTATTGCACTGCAGCTGCAGCCCTGTCAGTTCTTCTCCAGAAAATTCACTTCTGTACAAGGCATGCCCTTGAACAAGGATGAAAAAGATTTAGACCCTGTTCAGAGGCTGCTGGCAAGGTAGGGTTCACTTTGCCCATCACCTTGAGGGGTGACTGTTGGCACTGCAGCACTTCTCAGATAAAAGAGACAGTACACCAACACAGCAGAAGAAAACAAATCATAAAAAAATAAAATACAGGAAAAGAGAGATAGGTTCCAACTAGTCACACAGACATTGCTTGCCAGAGCATAGGGAGGGTGGAACAATTTATGGCACCAGTCAGGGGATACAGACATTTAGACTGAGCTGAAGAGCTGTACGGGGACCTGCTAGGTCCTTCCAGCCTAGTGAATGGCACTGCTGCTAACGTACTTCTCAGCAAGATCTCATTCAGCCTGGATTACTGTCCCAGCCTTGGAGGAGCTCTTTCCAGCTTTCTTGGCAAAGACCTGGAGCAGGAGCTGCAGCTGCCAGGATGGAGCTGCTCTGTGAATAGATGGGAGGCAGAGATGCTATTCCTTCCTGCTTTGCTTTTCTTTTTTTGCAAGGAATTGCCACTCCTGTTTCTGTCTATATAGCAGCAAGCATCTGGGAGATACCAAATTGCTCTTAGTTACACATGTGCATCTGTACTTAAGAGTGTTGATACCTTTTTAATTATTTTCCAGCTTCCCTGTTAGAGTGGCTTATTTCTTCTCTCCCATTGCATGTTTACACTCTATTTCACACGTTTAGTTAGAACATTGTCTACCTTTCTACAAAGCTTCTTTCCTGAAGTCATACCCACCTTTTACCATTGTTATTCATAAACTGAAAATAGTTGCACTTGCCTCCTCTCTTACATCATCATCCTCACACTCAAATCATGGCAACAATTTCTTCTCTCCCCAGCTCCTGAGATACCTTCTTTTGAATTCTGGCTTTCTGGTGTCCCTGTTCTCTAGGCTTCAGCACAGATGTCTGCCCATGCAACACAAAGGCACTGCAGTCATTCAGCCTATCCCTCTCCCGTTCTTCCAGGGCTGAGGAACTGCTTCTCTCTTGACTCAGCCCCATCCTTTCTCTTGCTATTTACCTCTCAGACACTCCCACATCCCTCAAAATACAGTAGGAATTCAATCATATGTCCTTGGCCATTGAGCAATGGCCAAGCTCAAGGCGGGACGGGGCTGAAAACAGTGCTCAGGTCATAGAATTATAGAATCAGATATCATTCAAGTTGAAAAAGACCTCTTAAGATCATCAAGTCCAACCGTGCAAAGTCCAACAAGTCCAACCAAAATAAGCACCACTTAACACTAAACCATGTCCTCAAGTGCCATATCTGCATGTTTTTGAAAGCTTCCAGTCAGGAGTGTCAGTGTTACCCAGAGCAGGATAGGGCAGTATTTTTAACTTCATCTGGAAACCTCATAACAAGCAGCAAACTTCGGTTTACTGACTGTAGCTGAAGAGCTGCAAAGGGAACTGAAAACCAAGTCAGCTCTTTGGAGTTTGACATTCATCCAAGAAGAATCTACACCCTTCGAGAAGAAAGATGTTCACCAGCTGAAAGATATTTGGAAGTGGTGAGACAGAGCTATCTTTACTGGCAAGCTCATACTGGGAATATTGGTTTTCCTCCTTGCTTTCAAACCAGTACTTTGGTCCTGGGGTGCTGTGGCTTTGTAAGTCTCCTTGCACACGTGGCTAAACATGAGTTGTATTATCAGCCCCTTTTTGTACTGCTGTGCACTGCAATCCCTGAGTCAAAATGTATTCCTGCTCTTACCTTTGAAGTAGATAGCTTTGATCTTTGGAAATGCAGAGGCGCTGGAGGTAAGCAGAGTATAATTATGCCACTCTGAATAATCTCAGGACAATGAAATTAAAGCTCCAGCTCTCACAAGAAAGTTCCTGCTCTGTGTAACATCTACAGTGGTTAAAGCCTCAATATTTCATCTCAGGGGAAAGGTTTAACCTCCAATGCCTTCAGTATTCAGTAAACTCAGAGAAAAATGCTGATTTCCACTACGTTGGCACAACATCCATCTCTTTTCTACAAGTGTTTTTTGATATGCATAAAAGCAAAAGACTCTATATTCTAGGTTTGATAAGCAGAGTATCTTGCAAATATTTCTCACAACAAGTTGTCATTCTGTGTTCTGTAGGTCACATCTGCTGTAGCAATCCTAAACCTAGATTTGGGATATGAGCTATATTCCTTCACTGTGGTGGTGTTTCAAAAGTACCGTTCTTCTGCCTCTCTCCTCACTGAAGTCAATAAAAGCAATGTTAGGACAACTCTTTGCTTTAAAAATTGTGTCTTATCCAGAGGCAGTGAACAGCTGGATATTCTCCAGTGTGGTATAAAGAGGTATTTGGTGAAACAAAGCTAGTCTTTCTTACTTAAACTGTTTCCAGCTTCCTAATTCTCCATCTTTTTGCTGTAGGTTCACAACAGAAACCTGCTGTCCCTTGACTTCGATCGTGTGACAAGGACTGAGAAGATCTATGATGACCACCGCAAGTTCACGCTCCGCATCCTCTACGACCAGGCAGGGAGGCCCAGTCTCTGGTCACCCAGCAGCAGACTGAACGGGGTCAACGTCACCTATTCCCCGGGAGGACACATTGCAGGGATTCAAAGAGGCACAATGTCAGAAAGGATGGAGTATGATCAGTCTGGCAGAATTACATCCAGGATCTTTGCTGATGGTAAATCATGGAGCTACACCTACTTGGAGAAGGTAAGAATGCTCTTACCACTCAGAGATGGTGCATTTGAGGCACATGGGCTTTACTCCTTTGACATTAGTACAGCTGCGCTCCTTCACATCCACTAATTGCTGGTCCTTATGGTCCAGTACTCCTTTTCTGTCCCACTAAGGTGCACATAGTGGCGTTGGTGCCAGACCAGCACAGAGCAGTTGAAAATTGTCTGTGATGTTTTATCCCAGTCGTGCTGAGAGTATGTGAACTGTGAAGCTTTGGCATGTGATTTTTTAAGCACAGTCTTCCTTTATTGAGTTAACTGCAATATAAAATATACTCAGGTAAAACCAGCAGAGTGAACAGTAGGAACTTCCAGCAAGATTTTCCATGTACAAACAACCCATACAGTATGACATCCTGCCTTCTTCGAGTGGCCCATTCGTGCTTACAGAAATACATGTAATTAATAAGTGAGACATGAATCCAGCCACACTGTTGTAGCACACTTTACAGTGTTTCCCAGGGCCTGCACTCTGTAGAGTGGCCTGGGACTTAAATTTTCTGTGTATTTACCATTCAGCATTACACTACCCAGTGACTCGTAGATCCATATGCTATAAACCTGGGGCTGGAATTTTTTATTCCTGTTTTTTGAATAGCACCTATCCCTGAAACAGTTGGAGGAAACTGTAGTTGTATCATATCTTTTAAAAAGGAAAAAGTATTGACTTATTCCTTGTATTATACAGTCTATGTGGATTGTTTGTTATATGCAAAAAAAAATAAAATCCCAGAACAAATAACCATGCAGGCAGAAGTTTGGAGGAAGAGCGTAATAGAAGATGGGATGACACAATAAATTAATTCAGCATTGGAAGGTGTCGGGGAATACTTTTTCAAGTATTGTTTAAGTAGCTCTACCAATGTTATTTAGTTAGTTCTTGAAGGCTATTGGCACAGGGAATTTGGTAAGACAGCTGCAGGGTACTGACTTGAAAAGTGCATTGTGAACCTTGACCTTCCTCGCTGCATTAACTGCTTCCTCCACTGACCCACTCCTAGGGGTGTGTTGTATCTTGGGGATACTTGGTGTGCCATATGCAGCTCCTTACCTCTCACTGTTGAATTCTGTGGGTATAGAGATTTGTCTCACTTGCCCTGCTCTTTGGATTGAGGAATCTTACAGGTTTTGTGAGAGTATAATTTTGCTCAAAAACCAGGGATGTAATCTGCACTTTTCTTCTTCCCATCCAGTCCATGGTGCTGCTCCTTCACAGCCAGAGACAGTACATCTTTGAGTTTGACAAGAATGACCGGTTGTCATCAGTGACCATGCCCAACGTTGCCCGTCAGACTTTGGAAACCATTCGTTCCATTGGTTACTACAGGAACATTTACAGGCCGCCAGAAGGCAATGCCTCAGTGATTCAGGACTTCACAGAGGATGAGCAGCTCCTCCACACTTTGTACTTGGGCACTGGCAGACGTGTCATCTACAAGTACGGGAAGTTGTCCAAGTTAGCTGAGATGCTCTATGACACCACAAAGATCAGTTTCACATATGATGAAACTGCGGGCATGCTGAAGACCATAAACTTGCAGAATGAAGGGTTCACCTGCACAATCAGGTACAGACAGATCGGACCCCTCATTGACCGACAGATTTTCCGCTTCACTGAGGAGGGCATGGTGAATGCACGCTTTGACTATAACTATGACAACAGCTTCCGGGTGACCAGCATGCAAGCGGTCATCAACGAGACACCTTTGCCTATTGACCTCTACAGGTACGATGACGTGTCAGGCAAAACGGAGCAATTCGGTAAATTTGGGGTCATTTACTACGATATCAACCAGATTATCACCACTGCTGTCATGACCCACACTAAACATTTCGATGCCTATGGCAGGATGAAGGAGGTCCAGTATGAGATATTCCGGTCCCTCATGTACTGGATGACTGTGCAGTACGACAACATGGGTAGAGTGGTTAAGAAAGAGCTGAAGGTTGGCCCTTACGCAAACACAACTCGTTACTCATATGAATATGATGCTGATGGCCAGTTGCAGACTGTGTCTATCAATGACAAACCTCTCTGGCGTTACAGCTATGACCTAAATGGAAACCTCCATCTGTTGAGTCCGGGGAACAGTGCCCGCCTTACACCACTCAGGTATGACCTCAGGGATAGGATTACTAGACTGGGGGATGTGCAGTACAAAATGGATGAAGATGGCTTCCTGAAGCAAAGGGGTAATGATATTTTTGAGTACAATTCAGCTGGCCTGCTCATCAAAGCCTACAATAAAGCGAGTGGGTGGAGTGTGAAGTACCGCTACGATGGCCTAGGAAGGAGAGTCTCCAGCAAAACCAGCCATGGCCATCACTTGCAGTTCTTCTATGCGGATCTGACCAGCCCAACCAAGGTCACCCATTTGTACAACCACTCGAGCTCCGAGATCACTTCCCTGTACTATGACCTCCAAGGCCACCTCTTTGCGATGGAGCTCAGCAGTGGCGATGAATTCTACATAGCCTGCGACAACATTGGCACTCCTTTGGCTGTCTTCAGTGGGACTGGCTTAATGATCAAGCAGATACTGTACACAGCATATGGGGAGATCTATATGGACACGAATCCCAACTTCCAGATCATCATTGGCTACCACGGAGGACTGTATGACCCCCTCACGAAGCTTATCCACATGGGACGGAGAGACTACGATGTGCTAGCGGGTCGCTGGACTAGTCCGGACCACGATATGTGGAAGCATCTGAGTAGCAATAACATAATGCCTTTCAACCTGTATATGTTCAAAAACAACAACCCCATCAGCAATTCTCAGGATATCAAATGCTACATGACAGGTAAGACATTTAAATTAATTAACATTTTCACAAGCTTGCCATCAGCAAATAGGTGTCATGGTCTAACCCCAGATGGAACTAAGCCCCTCACCACAGCTGCTCAGTCACTCCTCCCAGGTGGGATGGGGGAGAGAAATGAAAAAGTGAGAAAACCCATGGGTTGAGATAAAGGGAGTTTACTAGGAAAACCAAAAGCTGCTTGTGCAAGAAAAGTAAAACCAGGAATTCAGTCACTACTTCCCATCAGCAGGCAGCAATCCCCAGGACAGCAGGGCTCCATCTGACAAAACAGTGGTTTGGGAAGACAAACACCATCATTCCAAACGTTCTCTCCTTCCTTCTTCCTCTTCAGCTTTACATGCTGAGCATGACACCATATGGTCTGGGATATCCCCTGAGTCAGTCAGGGTCAGCTGTCCTGGCTGTGTTCCCTCCCAATTACCTGTGCACTCCCAGCCCCCTCGCTGGTGGGGTGGGGTGACGAGCAGAGAAGGCCTTGGCTCTGTGTGAGCACAGCTCAGCAGTAACAAAACCATCCTTGTGTTACTGGTGCTGTTTCCAGCACAAATGCAAACACAGCCCCGTACCAGCTACTGTAAAGAAATTTATCCTCACCAAAACCAGTACAATAGGTGATTCCTCTCTCAGTGTCCTGATCACCATGAGGTTTTCCATTCTTTAATTAGTGGACATAAGCTTTAGTTTACCAGTTGACCCATCTGTCCAGGGCATGTTTAATTCATTAGTGTAGATGGAGATTGTAATTCCCAAATCTGTTTCCCTTTCTCTTCTTTGGTGTTCTTTTTATTTTGCTTACAGTTTTTTATCCCCTCAGATATCCAAAGTTTAGCTACCAATTAATGTCCTGATAACCTTTCTCTTTGTTGAGGGGCAGCTCTGTTTATACAGTTTTGTCTGGAGATTTATTTGCAACTAAACAAATGGCATACAGATTTGTTCTAGCAGAATGGCAAAGCAACTTAAACCTTTCATTACAGTCAGATGTTTCAGAGTGTCTACATGACTACTGGACTACCAGTTTTGTAGTTCAAAGTTAATCTGCCCACAGAATTAACAGTTTCTACAAACAATCAATAAAAGAAGGAGCTTTAGACTTAAAGGCCAGATTTTGGGACACACCTACCCCAAGGCTTAACACAATCTAGCCAGCCTTGTTTTATCCCTTTCCCCTTTGAAATCTAGTTTTATACTGGTGTCATACTGTGGGCAACACTGGTAGCAATGTTTGAGAAGACTGTTTTGGTGGGACTCGTTTCTAGATACTTCCCATTGAAAAACCAAGTGCCACAGTCAGAAATCAAATGTACATACTTCTTAAGGAGACTGAATTAATTTTTAAAGGCTCTTGCGGCATCTGTCACAACCTTCCCATATTCAAGAACAATTGCATTCCCCTGAGTTACTAGATCTGCTTAATAGCAAATAAATGTTATAAAGTAAAAATCCTGGGTTTTCTATTCTGCTTGTTTTTCTAGCCATTAGGATTTGTGCTTTCAGGTTCTTCTGCAATAATCATAAGGATTATATCATGGGGTTTTTTAATGAAAAGTTGTTTTCTCCAGAGCTGAGAAGATGGTACCAGGAGGGAAGTAAAATACGTCAAAAGATGCAGGCTAAAATCCTTTATGTTTCTCTCACTCTGATGATTAAGGCTGGCAGGGAATACCTCAAGATAACTTTTCCTATCAAAAAATGCTTATTTGTCAAAACTGAATTTGTTTATGGGGGAGGGTTGAGCTTGAGAGATTTCTCAGCAGAAGTGTAAACAGCTCTCAAAATTGTCTAATTGACAAATTCCAAAATGGCCTTAAAGAAAATTTGGTTTGGATTTTCAACCTTTTCAACTTAAGTATAAACTAATGATTCAACACTGGAAAAGAAAAATTAAGGAGTCAAAACCAAAATGGAGCTTAATTCAGAAATTAATTTGAAAGTTTTTGTTTGAACTGATCTAGTTTTTAAACTGTTGCTTTGTGACATATTAACAGATTTTTGTTTTCCTGCTCAAGTTAAGACAGAACAAAATATTTTTTCTAGCCCTGTGTTAGAACAGGTGCATAGCTTCCCACACAGCTCTGACAATAAAATCAAGATGTCCAAATCTGACACACTAATATTTTACATGCACCACATAATTTTTTTCCATGGTCTTGTAAGTTCTATTTTTAGTTTTTCAAGAATACAGAGCCCAAATATATTTTTTAAGTTTTTCCTCTCCCAGTGCATGGAAGAAGCAGGCCATGCTATAGGATGAGTGCAGTGCCACAAGGGTGCTGCCCCAGCACTTCCTTCTGCTCAGGTTTTCAATACCTCATGAGCAGGACGCATGAGAAGACTGCCCTTGTCATCACAACCAAATCTGCCCAGATCTGGGCACAGGAAACCACTTTCTGTCCCTCCATTCCCACACTGGGACCTGCTTGTCCTTAGGGGAGCTCAGTGCTCAGGACGTGGGTGACCAGCATGTGCTTTGGTCTACAATGACAAGGTCTCTGAGCTTATGGATACAAATTGAAGGTATGTGGAGGGGAGAGCAAGAGAAGCAGGTATTTATGTTTTGAGAGGCCCATTGTTAAACATGAATATTTTAGTGATTGTACACTTCATGGCACAGCGCTTTGCTGCCAGCTTCAGCAGTCCTGATGGATTGAACTGACATTTCCATTACATGTGTCTGCATTAAGCACTCTTTTTCTTTGCCCTCAAATGAATTTACTGTGAAATGTGTTGGCAGGGTTAGTGTAGCTGAAAAAAACCTCTGTGATGTGAAATGTACTTTTCTGTCAAAAAAGTTGTCACTGCCTCCTGGCAAATTAGTATTTTCCCCTCTGTTTTCTCAGCTCCACACCTTCCTCCCATGATTTTGGGTTGTTCGTTTTGGGGGTTTTTTTGTTCTGGGTATTCCAACACCTCTTCCCAAAAAGAACAAACTCCTATTTGCAAATGTTTTGGAAGTCAGTTTTCTGAGAAGCATTAAAAAAAAAAAAAACTGTCTTGGATATTTCCAGACATGATATATGTTTTTCAGCAGTTCAGCATCCATGCTCTGTATCCTTTTAAGCATTTTTGAAGTGCTTGGGAAATGATTCCTGCACCAGTGCTGACCTTCACTGTTTTACTTTGTTCTCCTGACCACCTGGTCCACAATATGTACATCAAAGTTCTTCATTAGAGATAAGAAGGATTTGGAAGCAGGCTGGCTTAGCACTAGGCAACAAAATAATCAAATGAGCCTTTTCATTTCTTTTGTACCCCCCCAACCTCTCTGTTTCAAAGATACTCCAAAAACAATCTGTACATTGAGTGAACAGAAGTGTTTTTATTACAGAAATCCTCCCTCTTCCACATGGATTGTCAAAAGGGCTTTTTGGACATCTGCCCAATCGCAACATTTTGGCCTGTAGGAAAACAAGCAACAGATAGTGTGTTTGTTTGGCTCCTGATTCTGCAGTCATCTGGAATGGCGTTATTTGCCACTTGAATCCGTAATTTCTCTTCCAGACAGTTCTTCAAAATATTCATTTAGGCTCATGGGGATAGAGAAAAAAATCTTCAAAGATGCATATTTGATTATTTAATTTTTTTCCATCTTCAGATTGTTTCAACAACGCTTATTGAGTTTAGCAAAATGAAAATCAAGCCTTTGCACTTCCAGCTTGGAGCAGAGCAATCACTAACACAGTTCCAGTTACATCCGAACACTTAAGACTCCTGGGAGCTGATATTAGTTAAACTTTACCTTCATACCTTTCTTTACCTTGCAATTGCTATTTGTGTGCCAAATGCACACCATATTGCTCAGGGACTGTAGCAGGTGTGTCCTCTGGAGCACAGTGTAGGCAAACAAAGTGTGCTCATCAAATGCTCTGAAGTTAAGGGGGGGAAGTGATTCTAATCCCAAGCAGATCTAGGAGTTACCCAACCTCGTCATTATTTCCTCTAGCAGATTAACTTTCAGCTGCTATTGCTAATAGCTGTGCAATCAAAAATCAAGGAAGACTTTGTCAGCTACTGGCAAGTAAATGCAGGAATGATGTCCCAAACGGCTGGTTTTCCATCATGTTTCCTTTAGTGCCAGTGGTCCCCCTTTTGCATAAGACAGTAATTCATCACTAGGAGCCAGCAGTTTTCTCACCATCTATGGATATTTTTTAAGGGATTTGTAAAAAGTACCCAAGCAAAGTATCTGTCTTGTATCTGTACACTTATTATCAATATAATGTACCTTGCAGGTAGCATGAAGGCTGACTGTAAATGTCACTCTAAAAGATGACATGACTTTACACTGGTTTAATACTCAAAATACAGCTTCTTATGAAAGATGCCAAGACACTCTGGGCTGAGGTGGAAATGCCATGGAAAAAACAGTGGATATGTCCAGAGCCTCTTCCATGGGCAGCTGCTAAATGCCTGTGCTGTCCATCCTGGATGTCCTGGTATTCTGGCTCATAGCTCTAAATTTAGTCTTCAGCCTGCAGGCCCTTTGAGAGTCCTCAGGGAGAGAAGTATTGTGGCTGAGGTGTTCCAAGCTGGCTGTAGGACTGGGTAACACTTCCCATTTGGCTGGAGCATCTCAGCCTCCAAGCACGTTGCTGTTCCTGCACTTCTGCACACCTTCAAGCAGTGCTTGGTTTCTGCTGATGAAGGGCAGATGTGAAGTTTGCTTTGATTTGGGCCATTTGCTCACTGCCAACGTTTCTGTTTCAGAGCTGGGCAAGTGCAGAGTTTGGCTCCGGCTAGAGGTGGGAAGCCCAGATTTTGGCACACAGCTCTTTCAAGGACTATTAAGATTTCTGCTCTTCACACAAAGTAGATGCTCATGATTTTGTCCAGACTGCTACAGTGCCAGCCACCCTGGGATCCTCCTGTGGGCCTTCTCCTGGGCAATCCTGCTTGAGAGATCAGATAATCTTATTTATGTTTCTCTTTCTTTCCAGATGTCAACAGTTGGCTGCTCACCTTCGGGTTCCAGCTGCACAATGTCATCCCTGGCTACCCCAAGCCAGACATGGATGCAATGGAGCCATCCTATGAGCTAATCCACACACAGATGAAAACCCAGGAATGGGACAATAGCAAGGTGATCCGTGTAACTCCATACTGTATCTCATGCCCTTATCAGCAAACTATCCACTTGCAATGTTGATTGAAAAACTTCTACCAGCATGTTGTGAGAGTAAGAGCGAGTCAGACCCCATTCCAGTATTGGAATCTGACTGAATAATTGCATCTTAAGTTCCCTACTGCCATGGTGCTTTTTCCTGTGATATTTTCTGGTGGTTGCTCACTGAAGTGTTCTGTTACTGTTTTTTTCTCCCACAAGAGGCCCTGTTGTCACTTACTGCAGGCTAAATTCAAGGACTTTGCACTCAGGGTTCTTAGAAATAAAAAAAATTTAAAAAAAAAAAAAAAAAAAAAAAAAAAAAAAAAAAAAAAAAAAAGATGCCATGACTGCAGATGGCANAAAAAAAAAAAAAAAAAGCAAGTCTTGATACCAAGTAAGTTTACAAAGAGGGGGTTTTTTTGTTCTAAAAGCTTATTCAATCTGGTTTAAAATGTCTTAAAAAAGAAGTCCCAGTACTTCCATAGGAAACTGTTCTACATTGCAGAGAGCCTCACCAGAAGGAATTTCTAGATTATATTAAACTTTCTTTTAACCTGACTGGGTTTAATCCCATGTAACTCTGTCCTCTTTTTAAAAACAGGCTTGCATCCCAAGCAATCTTGGTAGATGCTGGTGCAAAATTCAGTGATAAAGTTGTCAAGAAAAAAGCTTTTGCAGCCCAATCATTTCCCTATCTTCCTGCTGGGAATTACTCAGCTGAAGGATGGAGGCAGCACTGTTAAAGGTTAGAACATGGGGTCAGGATTTGAGAACCCTGGGTTAACTCCCAGCCCTGCTGTTTATCAGTGTATGACCTTGAAAAAGTAGTTCTCCTCTCAGGATTCTCTTTCATCTTGTAGCCTGGTTGTATTCTGGGGTTGCTTTCATCTGTTTAGTTTGAATCCTCTTTAGTCTGAGCTCCCACTTGCTATTGCTGTGTGTTCAAACACTGCAAGAGCAGTGAGGCACCAACGTGCTTGGGGAGATCAGGACATGCTCTCAACATTTCTGCTAATAAAACGATAACAGTAGGCAATGGAATTGATTCCATCTGCCCTCCGAGCCTCTCTATCTGTGACTTCACTGAAATCTTGATGTCCTGCAGCAGATTCTTGAGGTACACATCTTAAACCAGGAGGTCACATTTCCTGAACCACAAAAGGTATCACTCAGAGGTACAAACAAATTACTGTAGATTGACAATAGTCGTGTGTCAGTCCATCATTGGTACTCAGCCTCATAGCCATGGTGAAGACAAGTTAAAATGTACCAGCTTCAACTTCAACAAGAAATTTATATGAAGTGTCACTTAATAATGCAAGGAGAACTAAAATAACTCTGCCTTTTGCTACCATGACTGACCTGATGATTGAAAACTATTACAGTGCAGTAACTCAGTTGTGTTTTGGAACTCAGAGACTCCCTTTTTGTTTCTTATTTCCTTGGGTTAAACCATAAAATGTTAATAGAAGTTATTTCTGTAATGAGAGAGAGCCTCAGGATTTTTCCTCCTGAACAGTCTCCCTGGGCAAAGCTGTACAGGAGTAGGCAAACAGAAAAGGTTCATCCAGAGACTACAGAGAAGATTATCTCTGTCTTGTTATGTGCAATAGATAACTCTTACAGAACTCCCATAGAAAAAAGTTATTACTATTGGTAGTGTTATTATATTATTATTTTATCATTAGTTCATTATGTGTATTATAGTGTGTATATATATATATATGTGTATAATTTTTTATGTGTGTTACAGTATCATTATTTGACTTCTTGAATAGCCAAGTAACTTGAGTGACAGCTTGAGATGAAGACTGACCCTTGCTCATACTGGCAGATGATCTGGAAATAAAATCAAGGAGACCCCTCCCTTCCATTCACCCATTTTAGGTGAATCTGCCTGAATGAGCAATAAGAAGAAAACAAAATCACCATGTCCCTCACAGGTTTTTAAAGCCAGAAGCTGCGATGAGGGGTGTGCAGGGACCTGCTCGTTAAAAGAGGGCTTTATACAGCTGTCATGCTTCCAAATGAGCCACTTTGCACTCAGATGTTGGAAGTGGGATTTAACCATTGCAGGCTGTTTCATATTCTTCCCCTGTGTTATGACAGCAACAAAACATAAGCATTTTTATTTCAGTCTACAGTTGCAGAGTCATGCTGTGATAGCAAGTGGCTCTTAAATGCTCTAGAGCAGGTTTCCCTTGCTTTCTGTCACACCCAGCATAGTGTAAGCACATATTTGCATATACCAAATTCATTCACATATGATACCTGAACACATGATCTGTTTTCTCCTATGCCTATCCATGCATCCAACACTGATGTTTCACATAAAGTTCCGTTTACTCCCAACCCTTCCAGGCATCAATATATGCTCCCAGACACAGCCCAGCCCTCCTTCCCACTAGTTGTCTCTGTATTTATTGATGAAGCATATGGAAGAAAATATAAACTTTTGAAAATTTCACATAGGAAATGACAAAATTAAACCAAGGTAAATGGAAGCAGAGGAAACATTTTCAGATAACAAGACTAATCAAGCTGTAAAATGGTCTTGCAGAGCATACAGAGTAAGCTCTAGATCTTTTGTCATTTAAAAGTAGCCTGGACAAGGCATTGATCACTGAATGATGTACCACAACTTTCCCATCTCCATGTCTTCTGATTCCTGGTTTCTCTGGGTCACATACCTCCTTGTGATAGACCAAAGTATATTTGAGCTACTCCACTGGCTTTGCTGATCAAAACTATGGCCCAGCAGTTTGAGTCTGTTCTTTTATCAGACAGGAATGACTAACAGGAGCACAGCAAAAAAACGACTAATGCCCATAAAAGCCTGCTTTGTCTCTCTTCAGAGTACATAACCAGAGGGCCCTAGCATCTCCATCCAAAACATTTTTGGTACTTGCCTTGCAGGTCTGGAAGAGGGGAGAGGTAATTCTGACTTTGAACATCCACCACCTCAAAAACAGCCAGCATGTCATAAACCTTGAACAAACCCCCTGAAGCTCTGAAGTGACAGATAAAATCCAATACTCCGCTGTGCAGCAGCACTTCCCCCTTCCTCCCCATGACTGTGAGGCTGTCACTAAATTGTTTGTTGAACAAGTTCAGTGTTATTGGCCACTGGGGAACTCTGGGTGACCTCTGGCATATTGTGGAACTGCTGCACCTGAATCCAATTTCTCTTCTGGTTTTTTGTTGGGTTGTTTGGGGTTTTTTTCCCTTCCCTTTTGTCTTGTTGAGCTGTCAGGTAATTGTTGGAGCCAGAACAACTCTATTTCCAGAGAGGGGTGCTTTGGAGTCAGCACTTGAATCACTATCTACATCCTGTTATAACTACCCTTCTTTCCATCCCATGGGCACTGTCTCCAGGAAGGGTCCTGTTTTCTGCAGTACCTGTTACAGGCTTTGCTGGAGGAGTAGTTTTTGTGTCCCCTCTGGAGCACATTTTGGAGGCAAGGGCTGCTCTTGGATGCTCAGCCAGGAAGTGAGCTATAGGGCTGTGCTTTCTGGCAGAGCTTCCTCCAAGGACAATCTGTTTGAGGGACTGGCTGTGCCAGTGTTCATCATTCAGGGAAGGCATCCTGACATTGCAGGTGCTTTGGCCTGGGCTTGGACCGTCACACTGTCTGCACGTCTGTCCATCAGCCCCCAGTTATGTATTACAAATGTAGTGGTGAGTTGTCAAAGGATCTAATGCAGGGAAAGGAGTTGAAGGCTCAAAGACATTAAGCTCCTGAGGCTTTATGAAAATAGATGAGCAATATGAAAAGTGATGAGCCAGAGAAGGAGGCAAATGCTCTTACTTCTCCACTCTTGAAACCTGCTTAATGAACTCAACCTCATTATGCCTCTACAGCTGTGTACAGTGGTGGGGTGGAGGAGAGACCTGTCCTCTAAGCCCCTGAGTCAGTGCTCCTGTCTGGCTCATTCCCAGCTAGGCAGCATCCAGAACACTGGCCTTGCTGGCCCATGGCTCACGTCTGCTGCCCCACACGTTGTCTCTCAGCCAACCCACGTGCAGTGTGGCCGTGCTGGTGGGCACATCTGAACTGAGACTTATCTCCAGGTGATGGCCACATGGAATATAGGGAGGAGGCTGATGGCTAAATAATGGCTTTGTTAACAGAGAGCTACAGGGTAAATAAAAAGGGAGCTTATAAAAAAGAGGGAGAGCAACTTTTTACACTGGCAAATAGGGATCGGTCAAGAGGGAATTAAATTAAAGCAGCAGAGATTTAAAATTAAAACAGTAGAGATATGGATTAGATGTTAGGAGGAAATTCTATACCCAGGTAGTAGTGAGGCACTGTAACAGGTTGCCCAGACAAGATGTGGATACCCCGTGCCTGGGATTGTTCAAGCCAGGTTGGATGGGGCTTTGAGCAGCCTGGTCTGCGGGTGGCATCCCTGGCCATGGTGCGGGGTTTAGAAGAAGATCATCTTTTAGGTCCCTTACAGACCAAGCCTTTCTGTCATTCTATCATAAATAGGAAGGAGTTAAAAATGAATCATACATCAGAGAAATCATAACTTCCAAACCTTTTGGAAAAAGTAGCTTTCTGCATTGTAAGCCATATGGTGGTAAGAGAAACACCTATCTGTCTATAATGGCACAAAGATAGAAAGAAACTTGGGAACATGTTCACATATTTCACATCTTGGATCCTTGATGGGAAATTAAAGCTTTCAGTCTCACACTGGAAGGCGGTATTTAAAAACAACAGATGATAGGATCTGGCGATGGTATTTCAAATCCTCAGGAGGTGCTGGGAAAATGCAAGAGGCTATTCAGAGATCCCGGTAATGTGCCGCTCTCCTGAGCTTTGTGCAGCAGAGAACAAATGATGAAGGTCATTCTCTTCTCTCCAAAGGGTTGTTACTAGATAAAGTGAAATGTCACCTAAGGACATCTGATTAAAAAAGACTGTGAGGAAAAACAAACCTAGCATATTTGTCACTCACACTGAGCAACAAATATTGAAATAAAATAGCCATGAGTTTCCTTCTTTCTTCTGTAAAACTGGTTTATAGATGCCTTGGTTTACAGTTGCTAAAAGCAGCAGCATTTTTTAGAGAATAGCACATGCCACTGCAGCTTTGAATTGAAATTTTCTGTTTCTTTTCCTTGCCAGTTCATTGAAATGAGTTCTAAGATTAAACAGAAATGGTAATTTCAAAATCAGGGATACACTGCCTCTTTGAACTACATATAATCTGTTTGCCTCCACCCTCTTTATATTCACAGCACAGCATGCACACTGGCTGTACACTGGTTTGCTTGAATTTGTTGGTTGGGGTTTTTTTTTTCTGTTGGATGTGTTTGCTTTTAAAAGAGCGCTGTTCCCAAATACATTCTTTTATCATAGAAATGCACTCAAAAAGTCCTTTCAAAGTCATCCTGGGCTTGTTTTCAAGGTAACAGAGATGCATTTCGTTATTGAAATAGTTGATAGCTAATAGTTAAATTTGAGCATCCTGGTGTAGTGGAAGGTGTCCTTGCTTGTGGCAGAAGGTTTGGAACTAGGTGATCTTTAAGGTTCCTTCCAGCCCAAGCCAGTCTGTGATTCTGAGTAATGGTGAATGTTCAGCATTACAGCTTTGCACATCTCATTTCTTACTTCCCTATGTGAAAAAAAGATGGGGAGAGCACAGAAGTAACCAGTCCTCAATAGAAAACCCTTTGGCTGCACTTTTGTTCTTGATTAAGACACCTAAAAGCAGGTCTCTGCCTGTGAATTTGGTATCCAGTGGTGTCCAGATCCACTGGTTTGTTGGGGCAACCTAATTTGAAGGTACTCATAGAGGATCTTCACCTAATAATTTGCTCATAATTGAAAACACACTAGGGTTCCTGCAGCTCATTAAGAATAAGGTGATAAAGACAAAATTGGAGGGGAACTGGGGCAATTTCTGATATATATTATTCACCTGTGCCCAGTGCTGCCTGACCTCCTCGAGCTCTCTTCCCCAAGGTGATAATCAGTAGGTGGTGCGATTAATTCCAGGGTCTCTTTGTCACTCAACTGCTGATAAACAAGGTGATGTATATATAGATGGTGATACACAAGTGATCACAGGACACCGCAATGTAGCACAGAAGACCTGATTTACATCCTTGAGTGAGTGGTGATTCAGTGTGAGTGCTGAGAGATGCCTTTTCCCATCACTGGTAAATGTTACTGAGGCAAGTTGGAAGGGCACTATGACATACAAAGTGGTAAAGGGACCACCTAGAGTCAACCCCTAGAGATACACCTGAGAAGAAGAACTCTCCATTTAAACCTCTTTGAAGAGGAAATAGCTAATTACCAAGGCTGTGCAGTGTGCACTTATTTAGAACAGTAAGTGTTTCATGGAGCCTAGAAGCCTAATTGCTCCATGTCCATCATCATTGACATCTACATTAATTACGTCCATTTTTTGCATAATTAGAGCACTTGTGCAATTGGCAGAGAAGCTGCATTCAGCTCCCTATCAGTCTGTTAATTATATTGCTCTCTAGGTGGTGTGTGAGATGCCCCACAGGCAGGATGGATAAAACCAGAAAGAGCTCCTTTTTCATAGGAGACTGGTTCATGCTCCACCTGCTATGCTGTCAATCAAAAAGGGAAAAGGAGAAGGTACACCAGCCTGCTCAGCACATTGAATAAAAGTAATTTGTGGGAATTTTAATGCTTTACAACCCAAAATGTACTCTTGAAGTTGTGTTCCTCTCTTCCCTTACAGTTTTCTCTTTTATCAGTCAAAACTGCTTATAACTTCTCAGTGAGTTGCAATGTTCAGTGCTATACTTTATGACTCTTCCCTGGAAATGGCAACCGTGGAAATGAGGGTTTATTTCACTTCCCTTGCCATGTCACAAGTCTTGCTTGAGAGGTCCACACTGAAATGCCTGCATCATCTGAATTGTCTTCTTGCACCCAGGATGTGAGCCTTTAGCTCATGGACGGTTTAAGGCAATGTCCTTCATGGGTGTTAAATCTCCTCAAAATACTTGGAATGGAGCAAACTTTTCTTTGTAGACTATTTTTAATCCTGGGTGTCATTACATTATTGAGCTGAGCCGTTAGCAGTGCCAGGAGAGTTTTGTCATAGAATCCTCTTGCTTTTGTGAAATTTGAGCAAATAATTGTTCATGAACAGGAGTCTGTAAGAAGCCGACACTGCCATGAATTGATGAGAGCATTTCCAGAGCATTTTGCAGTAATGATGAGCTGCTGACTTGCTGTGTGCTTGCTCCATTATACACTAAAAGCAAAAGTGACTTTGTATTGCACCCGACTGCAAATGATCTGGGCTGTTGTCTCTCAGCAGTTTAGCCTCAATATAAGCCAAAACCTGAGCATCGGGTATGGTTGGCCTTAACTCAGGGAGCCTGGCAAATTGTAGAAGGTTTGCAGGAAATAGGTTTTGGATTTAATGCCTTCCTTGAGTTTTGAACAACCTGCTTTGGCCAGGCTGAAATGGAATATGAGGGGTTATGGCCACTTTGAGGATCATACAGGTCATGCAGGGCCTTTGAAGGGAGCACAAGGAGTTACAGAGTGGAGTTAAAATAGAAGAAATTTTTTCACACTTCACAGTAAATCTGAAAACATTTGGTGAAACATCATGGCCACAAGATGAATTGTTTCTCATATGCAGAAGAACATTGAAACACAAGCTAATTATGTGTCCAATCTCAACCCTCACATCACTGAGGCAAAAAATCTTTTTCTACCTCTACATCCTTCAGTCCATAAGATTAAATACAGTTCTGTTTACAGAAACAATGAACGTTAGGGGGACAACATGTCTCTTCCATGAAAAAGAATTAAAACTCTGAAAAAATGTGATAAGGGGAAAAATAATGGAGCTCCTCATTATGTGTTTCCAGTATGTTATCCCACACTCCAGCATCCTAAGAATGCCTTTGGATCATCAAGCTTATCTTTCTAATATGTCTTTCTCTTCTTTCTCTCCCTGCCCAGTCCATTTTGGGGGTCCAGTGTGAAGTGCAGAAGCAGCTAAAGGCCTTTGTCACTCTGGAGCGCTTCGAACAAATCTACAGCTCCAGCATCGCTGGGTGCCGGCACATCAAGAAGAACAAGAACTTTGCTTCTGGAGGCTCCATCTTTGGCAAAGGTGTCAAGTTCGCCATGAAGGATGGGCGCGTGGCCACTGACATCATCAGCGTGGCCAACGAGGATGGCCGGAGGATCGCGGCCATCCTGAACAATGCCCACTACCTGGAGAACTTGCACTTCACCATCGACGGGGTGGACACACACTATTTCATTAAGCAAGGTCCATCGGAGGGCGACCTGTCCATCCTGGGCCTCAGCGGTGGGCGGAGGACCCTGGAGAACGGCGTGAATGTGACAGTGTCCCAGATCAACACAGTGCTGAGTGGGAGGACTAGACGTTACACGGACATCCAGCTCCAATATGGTGCACTGTGTCTAAACACGCGCTACGGGACCACCTTGGACGAGGAGAAGGCACGCGTCCTGGAGTTGGCCCGACAGCGCGCCGTCACCCAAGCTTGGTCCCGGGAACAGCAGAGACTGCGGGATGGGGAGGAGGGTATTCGCTCATGGACAGAAGGGGAGAAGCAACAAGTGCTAAACACGGGTCGGGTACAGGGCTACGATGGCTATTTTGTGATTTCAGTGGAGCAGTACCCTGAACTCTCAGACAGCGCCAACAACATCCACTTCATGAGACAGAGCGAAATGGGCAGAAGGTGACAGAGAGGGTCAATGCGGTGACTTCTTGCCAAAGACAGCTACTCTTTTGTGGCCACTTACCTGACTGTGTTGTACTCAATCCTTTTTCTAAACTGAACAAGGTGGGGGGGGAGAAAAATAGAAAGAGAAGGAATAATACGGTTGCACTGTAACTCATGCAACATACTTTTTTCCCTCTTTAATTTGGCCTTCACACGTTTTTTGCAAGGAACAGAAGGTATATTTTGCCGTAGTGTGATCACAGTGAAACTTACTGTCTCTTGTCCTTTTTTTTTTTTTTGGTTGTTTTTTTGGTTCTTTTCCCCCCTCTGTGTGAGGAATTTGAAGTGGGAAGCCGTCAACGTATGTCCTTAGGTGTAAGTGCAAAATGGGTGTCTGTGCTAACTTGTATCATCCTAACCCTTTCTGATTTGGGGCAGGGACATAGCCTTCCACCTGGAACAGGGGGAGCCCACCGCGTGCCGGAGAGATCTTCCCGGAAAGAAAGGAGATGGAAGACAGTGCTGATTCTGATACTCTGAAAGTGACCGTCCGAATCATGTGCCTCAAAAGAGACCTTACAAGTAGTTTTCATGTTTCACTTGGGACATAAAGTTTCTTTGGGAGCTCCTACTGAGCAGAAGTAGATTACAGAGGCAAAGGAGCTGATTATATTACCTTGCAAGATGATTCTCTTCCTTCCTGAACTGGAATAAAAAAAAAAAGAAAAAAATCAGTCTTTTTCCATTATGAGAGTAGATACTTTTTGGGGTTTTTTGTGTGTGAACAAATCCTGGTTTTAGTTAAATAACCGAGCAAAAGCCAAGAAAAGGGACTCCTGCTCTATTGAGAAAAGCTAAAATAAATCCTCTCTCATACGTAGAGCTGCTCTATAGGTGGATTTAATGCACCCATGTTGTACATTTGCTAATGGCATAACTTCATTAAATGTATAGTGTTTCAGTACGTGAGGCTACGTGTTTAACAGTCCACTGTGCTGTATCTGATAAAACCAGTTAATTTTTAGGAAGCTGATTTGAATTTAAAAGTAGTTATAGTATCCCAGTGACATACCACTGAAAATTAGAGCCAAACCCTGCTTTTCCTGATTCTGGAGCTTGTATTTATTGGCTGGGAAATGCAGCTTGGAGTAGCATGCTGGCAAGTCGTTTATGACTATGGCAGATAAATGTCTCCTGGGGACTTTGGCAGCAGGGATTTTAAAATGTTTAATAAGTAGCAACAGCTTGTGCGTGGTGGGACAAGAAGGAGAATATTGGAATCAACCCTCTCACTGGTTCTTACACGAGCTCAAATTTAACGGAGAGCTCAGTTGACTGTTAGCAGTGACAAGGGGGAAGTTGAATGGAAATACCCACTACAGAGAGGACCAAGTGCTCTAATAAGAAACTGCTGACAAAGTTGCTCGGCATGCTAATGTAATTTGTATTCACATAACCTCTGTGCTCTGGTATTTGCAAGAGTCCTTGAAATTCAAGGGAGCAAGGAGATGAGCTCAGCATCCTCTTCCCTGCCTGAAACAGTCCTGTGCTGTTCCTGCAGGCAGAAGTTTTGCCCCACCTCTCAATGGAGCTCTGGCTGGAGGTGGTCAACCCTGGTCCCAAACAGGTGTCTCTATCACACTGACACCTGCATGTATCCTGACTCTTAAGAGCTCTCTTGTGTCTCTCTGGGAACAGCTCAGTCCTGATTTTTTTTATTATTCCATCCACTTTGGCTTTTCCCAGTTCTGCAGAGAGATAACCCGAGATGTACAAGTCCATGCCGAGGCTGTTTCCTTACTTGGAGTCCTACAATGCACCTGTGTACTGAGAGGCAGCTCTTTTGCACTCATACCACCACCACTGCCATCCTCCAGCACAGACTGACACTCCTCTGCAGGATCTCACCCCCAGGTACAGCAGGGGTGTGTGTTGGCCATGCAGTCCTCAAGCAGCGAAACATTGGCAGCCCCAGTGTTCTCACGGTTTCTCCGTAGATGCCAGCTGCCAGCTCCGTCTGCCTTGCCTGTCTGTTCTCGGGTGCTTGCCAGGAGGAAGGTGATGGGATGAAAATTCCCTTAACAGACTATTCCTCCTCTAGTTCCGAATCCCTAATACCTTTGGCTGCATGGCCATGTCCAACGGTACGGGTTTGATTTTCTGGTCGTCTGTCCTGCTTGCAACAAGGATGATGATGCTGGTGCTGTGTCCCAGCGCTGTGCTCTGAACCACCCCTTGCAGCACACAACCTTTGTTACTTTGGCAGGAGCGAACCACAGGCAGCTGGAAGGGGTATCCAGTTCTGGTAGAGCCAGGTGGGAGAAGACGTGTTGGCCAGACGCGCTCCAGGCTTTGGCAAGGGAGCAGTTGCTTTGGCAACTGCCTTCCAGGGATGGTTAAAAGGCCATGGCATTGCCACCTGTATGGCTGGTATGAAGCACTTGGTAAGCCTCGGCTGCCCTGAGGAAGCACTGGTGGGGGTAGGTGCAATGTTAGCCAAACCAGCAGTGGCCATCTACTCGAAGGAAGCAGCACCTTCTTCCCAGTGCTATCCAGCTCCCTGCTTCCCCCCCCTCCAAGTCACACCAGGGACAAATCCCTCTTGAAACCTCAAAACTGTGATGGCTGTGAGTGCCTAAAACAGCATGAATGGCGCAAAAAGAGACCTGCAGGAAGGTGAGTCAGAAGGTATGAACCACTGGTAAAGACCTGCAAGGCAGAGAGAGCTCAATGTGCCTCCTATTTACACTGTCCCGCTCCAAGCAGCTCCAAAGAGAAGTGGTGCTTCTGTATCCATCCCTGTCTATATGTTATGATGCTAAGAGGAGCAGTGCAAGAGTAAATGGGCCATGTTTCCGTGAGCCAAGAAAAGGGATTTGAGTGTGAAATATTCCTACTGGAACCCTGCCAGCCTGAGATGGCACCTCTACAGCCTTACGCAGACTCTTCAGGTTATTACATGAGCTAATGATTTTGAGGAGTTCACCCATTCTTCAAGAGTCTCCCAGACCCACCGTGTACATCCAGCATGCCCAGAGCCAGGGGCCCAGAGCTCTGTGCCATGGCCAAGGCGAGCCCCTCGCAAGGGTTGCATTTCTCAGCATCCTCAAACAGCACTGGGACGTGACTGCACCTCTCTGCCTGCCAGGTCCATGACAGTCTTCTCCTGGGCCTGCACCCGGTTTGGGAACTATGGACATTGTCAAAAAGGGGAAAAAAACATGTATGTAGAAGTATATATATGTATATGTTGCTCCTTTCTATCAAAGCAGAAACTTAAAAGGGATGGCTCTCTAATGTTGGTGACAAACCTGTCCAAAGACTGCTACTACATTCCAGAATCCTCAGCCTCTGTGGAAGCTTTCCACTTCACCTAGATGGCAGTCCTGAAGCCCTAAATTTACCCCTTCATTAGTGAAAAATGCTTTTTCTACAGGATCTCAAGTGCATTTCTGTGGAATGGGCTGTGAACACAAGGAGTTGTGCCCTTGTCAAGGGACTGCGCTCTGGTATCCACAAGCATTTCCACTCTACTGATGGGCCCATAGCCCCTTCCCAGCCTTTTTGTTGTCCCTTTTGCCTCCCCATGGGGCCATGCTGGCTGCCTCACCTTTGTTGCTTTGATTGTGTGCAGGAGTATAGCCACTGCTTCCGCAAGACTGGAAGGTCCTGGGTGCAAATCCCACAGCACTAACCCTCTATCATGGGATCAGAGAATAGTTTGGGTTGGAAGGGACCTAAGAGATCATCCAGTTCCAACACCCTGCCATGGATAGGGACAGCTTCCACTAGCCCAGGTTGCTCAAAACCCCATCCAACCTGGCCCTGAACACTTCCAGGGATAGAACATCCACATTTTCTCTGGGCAACCTGTGCCAGTGCCTCACCACCTTCACAGGAAAGAATTTCTTCCTAATACTTAATCTTCTCTCTCTGTTTGAAGCCATTCCCCCTTGTCCTTCACTCCATGCTCTTGTCCAAAGTCCCTCTTCAGCTCTCTTGGAGCCCCTTAGGCACTGGAAGAGTCTCTACGGGCTCCGCAGAGTCTTCTCCAGGCTGAATACTCCCAACTCTCTTGGCCTGTGTCCATAGCAGAGGTGCTTCAGCCCTTAGTGGCCTCCTCTGGACTTGCTCCAACAGCTCAACACTTTTCTTGTATTGGGGGCCCCAGAGCTGGATGCAGCACTCCAGGTGGGGTCTTGTTAGGGAAGAGCAGGGTGCAGAATCCCCTCCCTCGCCCTGCCGCCCATGCTGGTGATGCAGCCAGGACATATTTGGCTTTCTGAGCTGTGAGCACATGTTGATGGGTCATGTTGAGCTTCTCAGCCAAAAACATCCCCAAGTTTTTCTCCCTATGGCTGCACTCCATCCATTCTCTGCCCAGCCTGTACTTGTGCTTGGGATTTCCAAGTGCAGGACCTGGTTGAACTTCAAGAGGTTCACACAGGCCCACCGCTCAGGTTTGAATGGCATCCCTTCTCTCCAGCATGTCAACCATTGCTATTGATGCCATTTCAAAGGTTCATTCAAAGGCATGGCAGACCATCTGCTGGGAAAAATGTCACTGTGTTTTAAGTCTCACATGCTTTTAGGCTTGATTTTGAGAAGTCAGGTTTTTTCTTTACTCCCAAAAAGAGGACTCCCCTTCACCAAAAGGAGTTTCCCATCAAAATACAAAGGTGTAAATTCACTTACTTTCAACTCTGGTCTTGTCTCCAGTCCAAAGGGTGGTAAGAAGGATTCTGACCAAATCTCACAGCTCAGAGGATAAAATTCAGTGTTCTGGAGCAGGGGCTGCATCTCTCAGTGAGAGCAGTAAGGAGCAACAGCTTAAGTCTTCAGTAGCTGGAGTTGGTACTGAAACATGCTTGATTTGAAGGGCAATGGTGATGGGGACCTACTTGGTGCGCCATCCAAACTTGATCAGTGCCATGAGGACTCTCCAGCTGGAAAACATCCTGTGTGCTCAGCCCAAGGGGAGAGGAGCAAGACTAATTAGGCATCATGAGAAATGCCACGTTTGTTTCCTCTGAGATCTTTATTTTATTTTATTTTATTTTTTTCCCCTTTCAACTGAAGATTGGCACTTGGAAAAATCATTAAGCAGCAGTGACCGGAGGGAATCATGCAGCTCATATCTTTTGTCATCACGGCTATTGATCAGAGCCACAGTGAAAATGGGCCAACAAAACTAAACAACACCAGGCAAGAGCCAATGAGATGAAGGTCATTAAGACCCCAGTGCTCGATTCAGGTTTAGAAGACACACATGACTGGGAGCAGTCCCTGAGACACCATTTGGCCATAACTTAGAAACAGTGAGGGATTTCTGTAATATATCTGTAGTTGCTTTATTGAGCATAGGGACCGGCATGAGATTCTGCTCAGTCTATTATACAGACAGTGTAACCAGAATGAATCAAAGTTGTTCAAAAAAAATAAGAATCTAATAAAGTACTTTTTCAGCTGTGACTTGTAAGTGTCACCATGATGGATGGCAGCACAATCCATTATGCAAAGACAAGGCTCTTAACATGAAATTTTAGAATTCAATTTTACGATTTACAGAGAGGGCCCCCCTCGTATTTATGGCACAGCAGTCTGTTTTGATTCAATCTCCACGTAATTGAAACCAGGGCCAGGGATCATGGTTAGTCCTATGGCTGCTTTTTAAAAGGGGAGGAGAAACGACTGCCTGTAACATAAATAATGAAGCTAGGGAGATCACTTTGCTTGTTAAATCTTACTCAGTTATCTCCTCACCCTGGTGACACTGCCAAACCTGGTGAATATGGACACTGTGCCTCCATGCCAGGGATGCGTTTGATGGGATAAAATCTGGCTGCCATGTGGCCAGCAGCATCCTCCATCCCCCGGTGAGCATGGCCTGGAGCATTTTTGCTCCTGTTGTTACAGTCCTGCATCGGACAAGCTAGTTTTTCAGTACCTCTTTTTATTATAATCACTCATTTTATTATGGTCACTAAATAGTCCCCCGTTACACTGAAGAATTTTCATGAGTTTTGTAAAAATAAAAAAACCCCATAGCTTTCTTGTGTTTGCTTTATTTTGATTTTTGTTTGTTTGTTTGGGGGTTGGTTTGTTTTTTTCTTCATCTCTTGAAGATATTTAAATAAAATTACTTGTGACTGTAGAGCAAACTTCAAACAGACAGCACAGGGACACATAGGGCCCTGTCCATGACCCCCTTCTGGGTCCTGGATGAAGGGCCATTGCATGTCCTGGGGGCCATTTCCTGTGACAGTTTTCCATCCTCTGCCACCCCAACCAAAAACAACTCAGCCCACCCAAGGGAAACCTTTTGTGTTTCTCTCCTCCTCTCCTTTAATTACCATAAAACTTTGTATTCTTGACCAAGTGTTACATAGCTCAGCTGTTAACTCCCATTCCAGAGGTCAATGCTTTCTGGGGAGCCATAGAAAACCACAAATGGAAATTAACTCAAAATATATATACATATATATATATATATAAATTTCTTTTTCCTTAGAGATGGAAACTGTTCAAGCAAACAATAAAACTTTCTAAAAAGAAAATTGAAGTGTTTGGACAGTTTGCAGATGTTACTGAAATAACCAATCAAAGAATCACACTTTTCTATTAAAAAGAAAAATGTTTATTTTGTGAGAGGACTTCTAATGCAGCTCCAGCCGAGAAGAGGACTTTGTATCAAAGCTGCATCTGTAAGCCCAGCACTGAAGACTCTTGTCATTACCCTGTGTAATAATTTTCCTGAAGTCTGGAACTAATTTTTTGAGAAATTTTTTTTCTCAATACTTTGTGTTTCTAATACTGTATTCTTGACTGTGTAAATACAACCAGGCTGTAAATAAGTGCAGATGTAGTTACCTTCTAGAAAAAAAAAAAAAAGCAAACAGACAGAAATGACCATGTGTAGCCTTCAGTGACAAATAAAAGAATATTTTGTGTTTAAATAGTGCTTTCTTTTTTTCTGTGGAAATGTTGAATTTCTTCACCCCAGCTGTTTGGTCCTTACGTGGGAAATGGAGACGGCAAAGGAGTTGACCAAAATGTCCCCCCACTCCTCAAATTTGCACCCAAAGATGCATTCCCCACCTGTACATGGGGTATGGGATTGCAAGTGCTCCCAAGGCTTTTCCAGTCCAGGAGGTAATGCTTGGGATTCAGAGCCTCTCTGAGACACTGGGGGAGCCCCCATTCTGGTAGAAAGGTAATCAAACTGAGAAACTACACCATGCACTCCAAAAAATGTTTTAAAAGTCAAGGTATCATTACGTTTAGTGGTATGTCCGGCAGAAACCTGTGTGTCTGACCCTCATTAATGCAGAGGGAGAAGAAAAGCTGCTGCAGCACATTCCACAGTGGTCCAGGGAAACCCTCATGTGATTCTTGATACGGCCTGGTCCAGCCCCACTGGCAGCTTGTTCTGATGCTTCAGGATAAAATCCAGGATAACTTCAGAAAACAGGGCTAGATGTGTGTTGAGGGAAGTATCCTTGTGTGGTCCTTGGGGACAACCTGATGGGCAGATGAAGCACAGGACTGGGTAGCAATCACCAATGGAGGAGTGGGGAGTTGCTATCCAGGTCTACTGCCTGAGCATGGTTCTGCTCTCCAAAACCAGGTGAAATTGGGTCTTTTAGAATAAAAGTAGAGTCCAGCATTGCTGTGTGGAATCCCTCTCCTCTGGAGGTAGGTGGCTGTGATAGGGGAAATAAACAGCACCTCTCTTTCTCCTTTGACCCCAGACAGAGCCACAGGGACCAGCTGAGGCCTCTTTGCCTGCTTGTCTTGAGCAAGGTGAGAGGAGTCCAGCTGCTAGTGGATATTGATGCCTGCAAGGTTTCCCTAAGGTTTCTACCCTTTCTTGGCCATTCCTTGTGGGATGTTACCCTCTCAGCCAACATGTTTTCTTTCAGGGCCCTGTTCGTCAGCCTTCAATTTCCAACCACCAGATTTGGTGCAGCCCCTCAAGCCATCCTGCGATCAAATGTCCCTTGGGCACCAACCAAGTCCCCTCTATGCTCTCCCTGTGCTATGCCAAGCAGGATGGACTCCTTCAGCCTTGTGGCATAAAGCCCACTTTCCAGCTGCTGGATAGTTTTAGTTTTTCCATCCTCTGGTGTGCTTGGCCACCTTACCTTCAGCAGGACAGTTCCCCTTACCTTTTGCACAAGGCAGGGTCTTGCTCCTATGCTTATCAGAGATTTTTATCTCCAAAGAAGGCATTGGCCCCTTCTTTCTTGCCCTAGAAAGTGGCTACTGAGATAATTACACAGCAACCTTGATGTCCTCCCCTGAACCTCTGGTTTCCCACGGGTCTGGTCTGCAGCCTTTTCTCCAAGTTAGATGCATTGTTTTGCATCAGGCTGTTACTCACATGCATTTTCCTGGGCTGTGCTTAGCCAGGGAATTCAGATCACTCTGTGACAGTGACCTGCCACCTCCAGTACCCACCATCCCTCACTTCCTGTGCCACCTGTGGTTTATCATCGGAAAATACCTTGCCTTAAATCATTGATAATTATATTGAAATGCATTGGACCAAGGACTAATCCCTGAGGGTAGACAAGGAAACAGCAACCTTTTAAGTTGTCAGTGAACCAGGTTTGTCTCTGCCTCATGTGGTTGTGCCAGATAAGACCAATGTTTTAATCAAAATATTATGGGTAGTAAATCAAGTGCTTTCGGGACAGCCACCCTGCCATGCCAGTCTGATAGGCCAGGGCAGACTTACCACATCATGTCTTTAATAGGGACCATAGCCTGAGGACTCTGGCTTATCTTTCAGAACACTACAAGGAGACTCTATACTTTAAAGGTGGGAGCACAGGAAGAAACAGTCCTGCATTCCCACAGGAAGCAACTAAAACCTCAGCCATGGACCACATCTCATATACAGCTGAAAAGTACTAAACCCAAAGACTGCTGATTCTATTTGGCTGGGAGAAATGCACACAGGTAGAACACAAGCGATGTGCCTTCAGGTGGGTCATCCCTCCAGGAGTAAGTGCTCCAGCCCCACGACCCTTCTCAGGGCCAAAATTGTGCCACTGGCTGGCTGGCAGAGCACATCACAGCACATCACAGCACACAGCTCACCTGAATATTGGTCCCTCCAACACTGTTTAGCTCTGCAGGTGTGTGTTGTGAGGTGGTGCATGTGCCCATGCTGTGGTAAGACAGCACAGGCAGGTAAATCCTAGCTGCAGTTCCCTCCCTTCCCTCCCCTGCACAGCATGGACAGGGCACGGCTGCAACCCCAGCCTGGGCAAATCTAGTGGTCCCAATGCCCCTGGCTCTCCTCCACAAAGGTGTAGGCTCAAGATACGGAAAAGTTGAGCTGCTGCTGAGAGCAGGGACAGAGACTCTTCTGCCAAGAGTGATTCAGTTTGAAAAATTATCTGGTCTTTAATGCATCCCTTTGAAACAACTGAGCTCGGCCTTTGTCAAATCGTGGCAGTTCTGGTTTGAAACAGCCATTTTGTGATCATTTGCAGAGAATTTTTCAGGGCAAAGGAGCTCCTTTGAATGCAGCCTGCTGAAACAATGACAGTCCAGGCCAGGGAACCTCATGAGTTATTGTGAGTTGGATGTTTTAAAAGCGTTTCTTGGGTTCTGTCTAAAAATACTGCTTCAACCACCAACTCACTACATAAACCACAAGCTCCAATGCCTCCTTCACCTCCAGCATACTGTTTGCAAAGCCACAAGCCTTCCTAAGCCCGGCCAGCGCATCCTTGACAGGATTTACTCAGAGAAGGATGGGAAGGAATATAGAAACAGGCTAAGCACCACATCCTTACCACTAACAGCACAGCATGCTTGGGCTTAAAACCAGCTCATCTCCCACTCTCTGAACTAAATGAAATAGAACCACAGGCAAAACACAGCTCTGAGTTTGGACTTCAACTTGCTGCATTACTCAGTCTGCTTGAGCATCTCCAAGTCTCTCTCTCAAGACATAGAGTTTTTTAACCCAAAGCTCAGAAAATATTTTTTTACCCCAGGGTTTCTCAGGCAGGAGTCAGTGGGCAGATCATTACAGCAAGTTTGTTCAGCAAAGTCACACCACCAGAGAGATGCTGCAAGCCAGCAGGACCACGTGATGGCTTTGATTTTTGCCTCCAAGAGCAGGAGATGAGAGGGATCTGTTAACTCATTGCTATGCTGTTATTTTCCATCCAGAAGATACTCGTGTCCTCCAGGAGTTTTACAAAACCAGACCTTATCATAGAATCACAGAATCTTTTAGGCTGGAAAAGCCCTTTAAGACCAGTGAGTCCAACCTTTAACCCAGCATGGCCAAGTCCACCACTAAACCACGTCCCCAAGTGCTACACCTTCACATCTTTTGAATCCTTTCAGGGATGGTGACTCCACCACTTCCCTGGGCAGCTGGTTCCAATACCTGACAAGCCTTTTGGTGAAGAATTTTTGGTGAACTGCCTTGCAGCAGTGACAGTTTTGGGCCATTGCAGGAGTGCTGTTCATACTCCTCAGGTTCCGGTGGTGGCTCAGGAGAAGAAGCCATCAGCCAGCTAGCAGCAGCAAGGAGGGAAGTTCCATAAACAAGGCAGATAAGGAGGAGCACAAAGAAAATCCAGTGTTGCACTGGACATGTGTGGAATGGTACCCAGTGGATCTCAGCATGTCTGGATTTTGGTCCAGGAGCCTGAAATGGCAACTGTAAGAGGTTAGAGTGTTCTGCTTGTTGTTTTGGACACATTCTGCACTAGCACTAGGGCCCTCTTCTGTTCATTCTTGCCTCTTCTGTACGTTCTTGCTTGGGTCAGCTCTGCTTTAGGGCAAGTAGTTGGGGCAAGAGGATACTGTTCATGGCATTGCTCTGCCTCTCCTCCAGGCCCTTCCCGGTGCTCGCTTGCCTCTGAATGTCACACCAGAAAAACCCACCTCCAGCATTTGATAGGGCAGCACCAAGGGAGATGTCCTGCATGCCCATGGCTTTGAGAAGTTCAGGGTTTCACATCTACACAGCACACAGGCACACCAAGGTGTGCTGCTCACAGCCCACAGCTGAAAGGGAGCTGTATATTCACACAGAAATATCTGTGCATGTAGAAATAAGCGTGCCTTTTTCAGAGCAGCAGCCTCAAGATGGATTTTCATGTGTTTATATGCATTTAGGAGACTCTCCCATCCCTTCCTGCTCTCCCCCCATCATTGTCACAGAGACACACTCCCATGCCTGCTCTCCTCCCTGCAGGTGCACTTTGAGCAAGCAAAGCACCGTGTGATTGCTCTGTGCCCTACATCCCCGGGTCTTGTCATCTGGCAGCTTTTCTAAACACGGCTTTCTTCCTCTCAGCAATTCTGTAGGGACCTTGAGAAATGACTGCAGCAAACATGCCCTGGCACTTCAAAGTTGGAGGGCTGATGACTCTCAAAATGCACTTTTCTACTTGTCTCTTTTTTTTTTCTATATTCCCCTCACATGTCTAACAACACCATCTGTGCTGGCACAAGCTCTGGCTGTGGCCTTGAACCTGTGCAAGAGAGTGATCTGGGTCCAAGGATGTTTTCATTATTTCCTTTGATCAAGCAGGGAAAGGCAGAGACCTCTATGAAAACCCTTGGGAAGACATAAAAAGCAGTCCTGTTTTTACACTTTGCAACATAAAACTACTTAGAGATGGCCAAATTCTTCCTCCTAAATTTAGTTTTCTAACTCAAACATGTAGAAGAAGAACACACTGCCACATACTCCTTACAAGCAACAGAGAACAAGTGATTGAGGTCTTAGGTGGGCTGGTGACTGGTTGTGTCTTCTGGCCATCTTCCTGTCCATGGGACGAGCATCCTCAGGAAAGTGGATAAACTGGCTCTACAGTAAAATAAAGTCAGCTGTACTTGATGGAGAAAACCCAACCCAATCTTTTGAATTCAGACTTTTCCTTTTCATCTTTTATTTTCCACTCCTGGGATAAGAAATGAAATGCTCCCCAGCATCCTAGCAGGAAACATGCTGTGAGGAACTCAGCTCCTAAACCAGCCAGCCGGATGAAATTGCAAAGCCAAAGATGTCCTTCATAAAGGTCCTTGTTCAGGAATGTGCTGAAGTACCCATTTCAGCTGGGACTGCAATGAGCATCAGAGCCCCACTTGTACTTGGTCAGACACTTGTATCCCCCTTCTTCCTTTGTCTTTTCTCCAGTCTGGCTGCTGCCTACCTCCTTCCCCTCATCCCAGTGCCTGTGACCTTCCAGTGCCCCACTAACCCTCATTTTACACCCATTTGTGGTTTTCTCAAAGACAGGAGCCCACAAAACAGCATTCCAAACCCATATTCAGAATTATTTATTTCTTTTCTTTCCTTACAAGACCTCCTTCCTTGTGTTTTCAGACCTTATTCCTGCTTGTTTTCCTTCTTTTCTCAGTCTGCAGTGGATTTATGCCTTTCTAGGCACACAGGGGACTGGAGTCCAGCTGTGACATTAGTGGGCTGGTCAGGCTACACAGCCTTACAGTCACAACCAGCACGTGAATTAACCACAGCAGCTGCACCTAAAACACCCTCAGAAAGGCTGGCTTGCAGCACAGACCGTATTGCTTTTAGACAGCTCCTGTGCCATCCAAATCCCTGAACTGATGAAATGTTAATGGTTGGTAATTCCTAAGGCTTACAGCAGAAGAAAGAGGCTGGACTAGGCCACCTCCCGTGTCTATGCTGATAAGCTGAATTTTTGCCTCCTGTTTTCAGTCCTTTCCTGGTGCAGTTACTGCTCTGCTGAAAAAAAAGCGGAGGAGAAAGGAGGTCAGGTACAATGGGAAAGGAGAGTTTGGACTTTCTGGCTGAACAAGGGTAAAAAACTCACACAAAACCTTTAGCTCTGTACAGAATGATTTGAGCATGTTTTAAAAATTTTTATTCTTTTACCACAAGTCAATCTTCATAAGCTAAAGGCTGTTCTAAAATGAGGATTTCTTTAAATATCACTTAAATCTGTAAAAAACACTCACTTTCAACAATCCATAAAGGAAAAAAGTCATGTTTTGATATTCCCAAAGTTTTCCTGAAAATTCTTACTGAATCTATTCAAACAAAACTCATATTCACGAGGCATTTTGGTTGTCCTACATGTCACTTTGACAAACGTGTTCTTGCTCCAGACACCGTGGCTGTTACCTGCCGGTTTCAGCCTCTCACCTGCGAAGAAGGCTGGCAGAGTGCACTGGCTCTGTGGGGCCACCTTTGGGGCCAGCTCAGCTCTGCTCCTGGCCCTGGCTCAGCACCACACACAGAGGGGCTGCCGGGGTCCCTGTGGCTGCCAGCCTGGCTCAGTGTTGCACTCTCCTCCCGTAATGGTGCCTTCTGAGAGCGCGGAACAAACATTGAACACCAGTGAACTTCCCTTCAGTCCAGACCTAAGGGTTTGCCTGCATGTTTTCTGCTGTGTCACTTCCTTGGCACTCTGTGGATGCTACAAAGACTCAGCAGTGGATGTGCTTATGCTAAGAGATGGAAAACCTCCCATGCCACCACAACCAGGTTGTGCTCCATGGCAAGACCCACTGGAAATCCAGTTTACCACTGGGCAGGACCCTGCCACAGCTGCAATACCAAAGACAACAGGAATTGCCCCGCCTTGGCTGGGAGCCTCTCTCCAGCAATGCACTCTATATAAATCACTTGTGGGGACATAAAAACACCCCCCAATATTTATTCCCAGTATTTGTAAGGGGGATAAAATAGGAGGTTTTGAGCAACCATTTCCCCTTTAACATCTCCTTCCCTTAAAAAAAGTCTTGAGGTGTTTGACCTAACTTTTGATATTTGCTATGCCAATGGATAAAACTGCCCTGGTAATAAAAAAGAAACAAAATCAAAATATATGAAGGCTCTGGATAGATCTTCCTTTTTGAAAATAATTTAAATTCAAAAAATAACAGCTGAAGCCCGCAGAAAATGTCCAGTACTCCAATTACTGGAGATAAATCCTACAGCGCATGTATAGTTTTTTTGAATATGAGTTTATTTTGACATGATCTATGCATTTTCAGCTGTTGGAAAGGAGAAAAAAAAATCATTCCCAAGGCCATTCAAGATAAGTCATAGTTTTCTCTCTCTTTT
This sequence comes from Pomatostomus ruficeps, assembly GCA_013400735.1. Classification (NCBI taxonomy): domain Eukaryota; kingdom Metazoa; phylum Chordata; class Aves; order Passeriformes; family Timaliidae; genus Pomatostomus; species Pomatostomus ruficeps. The sequence goes on along the minus strand of VYZT01029911.1, from coordinate 29,503 downwards.
GACCGAAAATACCAATGAAACTTCTTCCAGTTATTCCCCATCTTCCTCTAGTCTCTTCTTATTAGTTTTATCATTTTAGTGCCTCCTTTGATATATAATCCCTTTATGTTGCACAATGATAAATCAAAATAAAGTGCACCACTGAGTGATTTTATTGTTATTAAAAGGTCAGCGGTAAGAGGGTCACATCCTATCACATATCCTAGAGACTTAATGGGAGGTGCATGAAAAAAAAGGAGGCATCATGTTTCTTGAATATGTTTAAGAGCTACAGCGTCCCTGCTGCTGGGCTTTGTGATGGATCTTGCAACACAGCGTGGTCCAGGTTGCAAAGGCTGCAAGAAGCACATCCCCATCCTTTGGAGGGGCTGCAAATATCATCCCTGGCTAACAGGAATGCTGGATTAGTAAAGAGGTCTACTTGTGTAGAAGGTGATGTTTCCCCACAACCTTCCATATGATCAGGGCCCATTATGCACAACCAGAGTCTCCATTATCCCCACCCCAGCTTCCTGCTGCCCCGTCCTGCTGCCTTGGCAGCCAGGAGATGCCGGGGTTACCTCAGGAAGGGTTGTTTCAGAACATTAAAACATTCTTCAGAAGGCTTATCACCCTCTCTCTCACACGTTAATGACGTCTGAAAGATGCATTTATTTAGCATTTATTAAGGATCTATCAATAAGCTCTTCCCAAAAGTGTATTTAAAACACATCACTGTGTCTTTTCCCATCACTTGCATGAATGCAGCAGCCTGATCCTGAAAGAGCTTAGCATGATGCCCAGGAGAACATCCCCCGGAGTATCAGCTTTTATTCCTCTTTGTATTTCAGGAACAGCAATCTGGGTGCTGCCAAGTCAGAACAGAAGGTGTCCAGCAGCAGCTGAAGACAGAAATAGGGAAGGTCAGAAAATGCACAAGAGGCAACGCAGAAGGGAATATGGAAAATGTATGGTTCCTGACTACCTAAGAAAAAAGTTGATGAAACACTCCCTCATAGTGGGGATTGGAAAATAAAGGGGTTGGATTTCCCCCCACAGCTGGAACTTGCTCATTTTGGGAAAAAAAAATGGCAAAGAAGAACTCAGTTCCTCATGATTGTACATTTTTGGTTTTTCACCCAGCTCATTAAAAAAATCCAAAAATCTGCTCTTCACTTGGATGGAAGAACTAACCAAAAATCAATAACCAGACGCAAACACTGACAGAGTGAACTGCTAAAGGACAGGCAGCAACAGGCAAGTCAAAACCCCCAAATCCCTGAGTGCACTGAGGAGCGTGGCACAGGCTCAGACCTCCTGTCCTATCAATCTGGGCAGCAACAGCTCATTGACCACCCTTACCTCTCCCCTTGCTCCATCTGATTTCTGGAGCAAACCAGCTGTCAAGTGTGCATGCATCCAGCAGATCTCCTGCCTAGAACCAGCCTCCAGAAACTGCCCAATTTTCAGTGACTTTGCCTTATTCTCCTGTCCTCTGCCACCAGACATGGTGCACAGAGGTTCAGGAGTTCAGTTTTGTGCAGAGAGGTCCATGCTGGCCTCCAAAGGGCTGGGATGTCATGTGCAAGCAAAGCAAGCAGAGGAAGAAGAAATTAGCAGGGAGGTGGCAGGTGCTTTGTCCCCACTGGTCGTGTATTAGCAAAGCTCACGGGCTGTTTGCACAACACAAACACATCACATGGTGTTTGCTCAAAAATGGCTTGGGTGAGCTATTAACACTTCATTAATACGTGATGAAAGGCAAATTTAAAGAGCTCCCCAAAGTGACTGAGAACTCTGAGGGGCCCATAAATGAAATGATAATGTAATGTAAATAAGGCTGCAGAATACAAAGATTGGGAATTAGTGTGTGATCTGACAAAAGCAGCTGGATATTACCAGAAAGGCATTCCCTATCTCGCCCCCCACCTTCCCCAGTTTTGTGCAAAGGTGATACCGCAAGATTATAAATTGCAAGAACAAAATTTTCCATCTCCAGAAAAAAAAGAAAAAAAAAAAAAAAAGAGGAGGATCTGAAATAGAAAAAATACAGGTTTATAGAGATGCATCAAATCCTGCCACATTTGCCTTTAGTGGGGTTTTCCTTTCCTCTTCTCCCCACTCTCTACCCTGCCCTGCTCCCTGGCTATTTCTGTTAAAAAAGCAGGGACAGAAAATACAGCAGTATGCAGAGGACATAGTCCTAGCATTTCAAAAATTGGATTTGATGTGTTTCTTTGGACTATTTTGAAACAGCATCAGTCCTTAACTCACTAAATATTTTACAGCCATGCCACCTGAAATCCTTAGAGGACTGCCCATGTTGCTCATTAACTCACTCAGACAGAATTAGCTTGGGTGATACTGTCTGACTTTGGCCAATGACACCAAACTCATTTTAGGCGGAGTGGATAGCAAGGAGAGAAGTCCATTAACATTAATGTCTTTCTAACCATTAAAGGGGCCATTAGTGTTTGTGCTTATTTTTAGCATATTCAAAAAGGATTGAATGAATCCACTCTCAGCCCCATAAATTCATCTCAGCTCATTTTTAGGTATCTATTTTGCATCAGAATTTTATTCCAGCCTTGAGGTCACTGTGCCACCAGCCATCCAGGAGAACAGATAGATTTTCATGCACACTTGAAGCCAAAGCTGTCAGTGATCCTTTTCAGACCTGTTACGTATAGTAGAAACAGCTTCTCCTCCAACACAAGTGATCAAAGGATGCATCCATCCTGTCCACTATTAGGCTCCAAAGTATTGCCATCCATCCCACTAACTGTGATGCTCTCCCATTACAGACAACCCATAGCAACAGGGCTGTGATCCGTCTCATCCCAAGACAGATGGCTACATTAGGGCAGATGCTTCAAACTCCAGAATTCACTCTTTCTCTTCACTGGCTATGAAGGAGGTGCAGCTGAGCTCAGATGGTGGTTGCCTTTGGCTGCCATGAGTCTCTCCCTCACCGACACCTCCTTGGCCATGTGCACTTATCCCACCCAAGGGAACAGACTGGGAATGCGGCCTTGGAAGATGTTTGCATGGAAGGAAAAGCTTGAAATATTCTTCAGCAGTAAATCTATTCCCTAAAAACAGTCTTTTAGCAAGTAGCTGGGAGGGATTTTCTTGGAGGCTCTGTGAAGAGTCAAGGAGGCATGGAAAGTTACGTGTCTTTGGGGGGAAAAGAAATTCCTGGCTTTCCAAGGGGATATTAATGACTACCAGATGGTTAAGAGACTAGAAAAAACAGATAGTTCAAGGATGCCATATAATAGAAGGACTCCTACACCAGGCTACCCACTGCATTAAAATATGAGTATTCCTCCTTTTGTGAATGGAATTCACCAGCACTGATCCGTTCAGGCCAAGACAAGCAGGTTTATATCCCTGCCCCAGCCAAGCCCCTGACTGCCACTCATGTGAGTCTTCAATGATCAGGTCAGTGGGCTCATTTCTCCCACCACCACATTCTGGAGGCCATCTTTCACAGAAATGCAATGTGAAGTATATTTTTCATCACTTCTGGCCCTTTACACTCTCATTCCACATCCCTCTGTGTGTTGGCTAACGTCCAAACCTGGGATGAAAGTCTGGGGATGTTTTCATCTTTCCATGAGCCAGTTTGGTTAGCCTTATTATTGCTATTGGCACATGGATCAACAGTCATCAATAGCCAAATGCATAGCATTTGCCACGGCTTCTCCGGGTGGCAGGTCCTAACAACAACAGCCTGCTACTTATTAAGTCAAATACATCCAGTTTTATGTCAATTGACAGATGTCTGGCTATTTGGCTCAAAGCCAGGAATTGAATTCCCACAGATACACAATTGTTTTGAAATACATGTTAATCAAAAATCTAGTTACCTTCACAAAAATGCAAATGTCTACTTCTTCCATGATGAACAGCAGCTCTTCACATCCTCAGCTGAATTAAAGTAATTTATTTCCTTGTGTCTGAGGGGAAAAGAGAAAAAGCCCAGAATCACGTCCAAAGCTTAGCAAGGCCAATTGCTGACTAGCAAACATCTGTCCTGTACCCATGCAAACCCCACCAGGGAAGTGCAGTCTTCCCAAGTTTTGGAAAGGAGAACAGCAGCACTGCTGGATCCCCGTCTGGAAGCAATCCATGCTGTACACATGGCTTGGACGCAGAGAGCTGCAGGAATGCCTCTGCAGTTTAACGCCAACCAGCGGCTCATGTTTGCATCGATTTTCCCGGCACACACTGCAGGGTTTATAAATCTACACTTTGCATCCAGAATATTCCTGGGAAACAGATTGCTTACGACAAGTATTTCTTTTTTATTATTTTATTTTTTAAATATAGAGTTGGGGGTTTTTTTTAATACAGCATGCTTCCATTGTGTTATTATTGCAGAAGACAAAATTCCCAGCTGGTAATATCCAATCATTTATAACACTGTCGTGAGAGTCCATAATTTTATATCTTACCATATATCTGAAATACATTGGAAAATATAAAATTACATGAAACTGATAATAAATACATCTCAACAGACAGACACACACATGAGAAAAATTTCTGATTTTCTCCTCTGCTGTATTATGTCTTTATCTATTCCGCATGTATCACTCTCCAAGGCTTTTGCTGGGAGTTTACCACAAGGAAACCAGCAAAAGTGAACAGCCTGTGCCCAACAGTATCCGTTTAATTGCAGAAGCTGTTCTGTCTTTGGCTCAGAAAATCTCAGGCTTTCTTCATGTAATGAGTCATAAAAGAACTCCTCTATGTTCATTACTTGACACTGCAATAGACCCAGCCAACCCTGGTTAGAGGGGCAGCAGGTGAAAGAATTGGAGCAGCAGGCGGCACTGGCAGCTGGGGTGAATTAACCATGCCCTCGCAGATGGGATTTGTGACCCACTGGTGAGCCTGCAGTCAATGTCATGTGTCTTCTGAAGGTATCTTGCTCTGGAAAACTGGCATCACTAGATGCCCATATCTACCAGCTCTTAGAAACCCATTGCAAACAGAACTGGCTACACAGGAGGCCTCACCAGTGAGGAACACGCTTACAGAGAAGAAAGGGAGAGGCATCTTGCTGAGAGCTGTTTATAGCACACGTAGGTGCCAAGTCATGCAGCCGCCATCTCTCCCGTGATCCCCTAGCCCCTCAATGACAATAAGGAATACAACCTCAGATAAGGGAAGTCTTAATATTCTCATGGGAAACTGAAACACTAAGAGACCAAATAACTGGCCAAGATCATGTAGGCAATACATGTCAGAGCATGTCAACTGAACAGCAAATTCTTGCGGTTTCACACTAGCTATAAAGCCTTCCCCCCCCTTAAAATATGAGGGGGTCAGGTGACCCCTCCTGATCTCCCTGGCAGAAGTAGCACAGTCCCGGGATCCCACTGCATCTTCAGCTCAAAGGGGCACTTGCCTGTAGCAGAGGATTTGGATACAGAAGGGGATGACTCCATCTACCAGACCCACCTAAGTGATCCTCACCATTGTTTCAGGATGCTGTCCACTTTGTGAAATGGCCACAGTCAGGTATTACCAACAAAAGAGCATCACAGAAATGTGAGCCAGCAATTGGACTCAACAGTAACTATGAACCTGGAGGGTCCCCTCACTGCCAGTCAGGACACTGCCACCCAGGTGGGAATCAAGGGGTTCCACAGACCAAGCTTTGCTCTTAACCATGCTGTTCCCATTGGAAAAGGCACCAGGACAGCTGAAAACAAGCCCCGTGTGACCCATTCCAGAGTCAAGCAGCTGCCCAGGACTAGTGGTATTGCATTCACAGCAGCCAACACTGCTTCCACCTGCTGCTCCCACATCCCTGGAAACATCCTAGCTGAGCTTCCTTTCACCCACATTTTTCTCTTTCTTCCTTTTTTTTTTTTTTTTTTTTTTTGTACTGACTTCATCAGTTGAACTGTCATGGTGGGAATGGAGGTTNTTTTTTTTTTTTTTGGATGCTGCAAAACATTCACAGCAGGCATCACCAGTCTCTGCTTGGGGTGGGAAATATTTCCAGATATATTGGAAACACCTTTGATTCACAGCATGCTTTTTGTTACAGTTAAACAGGGAGAAAAACATCTCCCTTCCATGAGTGTTTTTGTGGGATGGAAAAACTATTCAGAATCCAGGGCAGGGAGAAAATCTAGCAGAGTTCACTGTTTTCTTGGATTTTACCCTGTTTCAGATGCTCAAATTCCTCTTCCATCAGTTGTCACTGCCTATTCCTCTCCTGTTACTATAAGGAAAAAATAACATTTAAGTATGAAGCCCCAAAGAGACACTGTTGTGTGTGGCTTGTTTTAGTTCCACCCTGAAAGACCCAAAACAGAAGGTGGGAGGTTTTATAATCCTGTATTATGAATTTAATGACAAACACTTTTTACAAACAGAAGAAGGCAGCAAGATCTTCTAGTCACTGGACAGTTTTAGGGGTCTTCTTGTGAGCAACCTGACATGTGTCAATGGGACCACAGCACAGCGTTTAGATGCCAGAGGATCACAGCAAGTCAGGTGCCCAAAATAAGAAATTTTCCAAACAAGTTTAGGAAACCATGGCTGCAGATCTGGTGCTTTACTTGACTTGACTGTGAAGAGGCCTTCAAACTGTGTAAGCATTTCATGTAAAGAAGGTGAGATTCTAGAGATGCAGAAGCCATCTGGGGTGGCTTTTTTAAAGCAGCCAAATTTTGCTCCCATTTTATGAACTGGCTTGGGCTTAGGGAAGGTTTCCAGCAGCCACTGACTCAGGGCAGGTGCAGGAGCAGGAGATGCCATTAGACACCACAGCGTGCATGGGACACCACACCCTCTAGCAGCATGTGGTCACATTAAGGAATAAAGAGCCAGGTTTTTCCTCTAATTGGCTTTCGGATTTACAGGTCAAACTCTTCTGCACAGCAATCCAAGCTAATTTAGGAAAGGTTGCATAGGTAGTTTGCCCTTTTTTTTGATACAGCAGATACCACAGGGGTCAGGACCTGCACTGGAAGGTGCCATTGGCACCTCCAGGATTAACCATGGTAGCCTGGATTTGCTGAGCTTCTTGTAGCCCACAATGTGCCAATGGCACAGGTGCAGGTGGCATGAACTCATTTAAGGAGTAGCAGCCTGGGATGAGTGAGGTTCAGAGGAGACATCATGCTTGCAGTGTTCTTAATCCCTCGTCTGTGATGTGTCAGGATTTTCCTCCAGCTCCTGCCTCTGCAGTCACACTGTCAAGTGGGCATGATAACTTGATGTTTGGACAAAAATAATAGTTTCCTAATCTTGGAGCAGAATTAAACACATCATAAAGATGTGGGCAAAAGGTTTTAACCCACATGCACATAAAAGCCAGTAGTGTTTGTGAATTCCAAGCAAGCCTACATGGCTGGAGATGGCAAAGTCACAGCTGCTTTCATGAAAACCCAGTGCTGTAGCTGCTCATTGCCTGGAAAAAGGCCTCCACATACACTTTCTACTTAGTGCATTAACCCACAGAGTTCACCCACTGTCTTCCCCTGAACAAGCATATCATGAGCACCCATGGGAATTTGGAGGTTGGCTCGTCGTAAGTTCCCATACTGCTTAGACTCCAACCACTTAGGATTTTCCAAAAAATGCCATCATGAATCATGTGCTTTTACTGTAATGCAGTTAAGAATGAAAGTATGTTCCTATAAGACATTATTGTTTGCAACTAAAGCACACATTATGGTTGTAATTAGTACACGGAGAAAAAATCTGGTCTATGACAAGTGCAGGTGATCATGGTAATAATACCTGCACAGATGCAGTCCCTGGACCATAGCCCAGTGTCAACTCCATTGGTAATAAACCAAGGCAGCTTAATGAATTTGATTGAATTTGTTCTATGTAACAGAAAAAAAATGCCCCAATGGATATTTTTAAACATATGTGCATGGCTTGATATATTCACAGCTATCTGGACTTGGAAGTAATCTTACCCTGTCTGTAGCCAACATGCTGAAAAAATTACTTTAATGGCAGCAAGAATAACTCTTCTTAGCCATAAATCAAAGCTTTTCAGGAGGGAAAGATGCATCATGGAATTTTTTTGATTCCTATTCCCAGAAAGTCTTACATGCAAGGCCACATTAAAAGACATTTTCAAATGAAAACTGAAAATAGTTTCAAAAAATAAGACAGCAGAAAGCATATGGGGCTTGGTTTGATGCTAAGGCAATACAGGCTGAAGGAGAATATTACCAGCCGTGATTCATCTGATGCAAGAGACTTTGCTTTCAAAAATAAAGCTGCACAGCAGAAGGGTCAAAATTGTACCTGGGATTTAGGATTATGTTATCTGCTGTTCTGCAACATGGTGGCAGAGAGAAAAGTCTCCTTGATAGTGCAGATAGCGGGAATTGGAGACTGAGGATTAAGCAGCGGCACAGATAGCAACCAGCTTTCTTCTGTTAGCCTTTCATAAATTGCAAAAACATGGAAAAGGATGCCCGCCCATGTGAGGCGGACATAAGTTCTGTGCCCTGTTGATGAGGCACTGGGAAGGAGAGAGATAACTACTGAAAAAGTTGCATTATTATTTAAACCAGGGGTGAAGGAACATCTGAGAGCTTCTAAGAGGGCTGTGGTTTGGAGGAAAGTTTCCAAAACCCAGGAAACACAGATGTGAAGAGGAGGGTAAAGCCCTGCCCCAACCCTCTCAAACCAAGGGCACTCTTCAGCAGCTCTTGTTGCAAGCTAAGGCTTGCAGTTGTGCTGGAGACGTGGTTGTGGTGAACAGGCTTCTGGCTGTTGGTATTCCCTCCTCCAGATGCCCACTTCTGCTGTCCTTCTGGGACAGTGGAGCTGCTCGACATCCCTGTGCTCAACCCAGGGCTGCTGATAGCCCAGTCTCATGGCAAAGCCAAATGGGTGGCATCTGCTCCAGTTTAGGAACTGGACCTCATATGACTCAAACATTTCTGTGCATGCAGCGCAAGCTCTCCTATGCACCAGAGCCCTCAGATGTAAACTGTGTCCCTCTGAGGATCCACAGGCTTGAAATCTGCTGGGAATCAGACTGTTTTCCAGGCATCTGTCCATGGAGCAGAGGGTGTGTGAGGAAAGGCACCACTCCACATTTTGGCACCATTCAGCCTAAATAGCTCTCAGACTCAGAAGATATGCAGACCAGACAAGCAATGGAAGGAATTTTGCAAGGAAACAGTATTAAAAAATTCAGAATTTACTTAGCCTTGCATAACCAGTAAAGAAAGTGCTGGAAGCCAGCAGTACAAAGAAGCATTATCCTGCTTTGAATGTGAGGGGTTGGACAGGTGACCCCTAGAGGTCCTTTCCAACCTCAACTACTCTATGAACAATGAAAAATGCTTTGAATTTTCTACGACTTCTTTCACCAATAAACCAACCTCACACTTCTTTCCAAATGCTAAGCTGCACCACACCCCATCAAGACCATTTTTGTGCATTTTAACAATTGTGGAAAGAGCTTAAAGCTCTGCTGGGTTGAAAAAGCAGATCTAAATCTCACAAGTAAATGACACAGACCCAGCAGAAGAGCCCAGCTCTTGCAACACCCAAGCTAATGCCATAACCTTGCTTATTAAAGGCAGCTCCCTCCCCAGCTGCAATACCAGGCACAACTGTGCACTGCGGGCACATGTGCTCCGCTCTCACTAAGATTTGCTTTTCCCACAGCCAGACAAAAAATCCCAGCCAGACCCCATGATGGGAGACAGATGCGGAGCCACTCCCAACATCCTGCTCTGCCTCATGCACTGTCTACCACACCACCACCTAAATTGGTTCCAGCATCATCCTCTCTGCTGATGAGGTGCAAAGCAGACGAAACACAGCCAGATCTCGCTGTGCCAGCTGGAAGAGGTGAGCTTTGGTGTACAGCAACAGACTTGACTCAAACGGGTGCCATCAGTCAGATCTAGTGCCAGAAGTTCAAAATACCTCTTTACAACACAGAAATCACTTGGACCTTGAATTTATCCTTGGTGCTGCATAACATTACCCACTAACGTTACAGAAGCAGATAGGAATGTCCAGGTTGAGCAAGGAATTGCTTGAACAGGTGCCAACACATCCCAGAGTAACTGGGTAAGAAGACTGATGTCCATCCACCTTGTTTACTACATTCCAGGTCTAAATTCATCCCCCATTTATTTTCTCTGCTGCACCAGGGCCAACATGAAGGTGTATTCTGGCCATTAGAGCCAAAAAGAAACTATTAGATTGGGTCATGCATTCCAAAAGTCAGGTGGAAGAAAGAATCTGGGGACTCTTCTTCTAAGGGGTGGCAACAGGAGGTATATTGAGACCGGTGTGAGTTGGAGCAGAGGGCTGGCACTGGCTCCTGGATTAGTGGTGGGATCACACAGAGGCAGCCTGTAATGGTCTGCTCTGAGGGAAGAACACCACATGAAAAGAGTAGATAGGAAACAGGGATGGGAGACAGCAGGGAACCTAACCTAACAGGCAGATTTTGGCTGTTTGCAACAGGACCACAGTGCAGAATAGAGGCTGGGCCTGAGCCAGAGCTCTCAGCAACCTTTGGTCCCTGAGGTAAGTGTGGTTGACAACCTCCTCAGTTAAGCTGTGCAACAGAGTACTGTTAGATTAATGGTTGGACTCAATTATCTTAGGGATGTTTTCCAACCTTAATGATGCTGTGATTTTGTCACTGAATTTCCTAGTTCTTCTGGCACTGAACTGCAGCAAGAGGAAGCTGAGACGCAGGAAAACTCCACAGGCCAGCACATGCTCAGCCCCAACAGGAGTCAGAGATGGCTCAGAGCAGTGGTGAACTCTGCAGGTCCAGCCCTGGGCACGGGACCTTATGGGAGAGCATCTCTCACATTGGTATCAGCCAACGGGAATTTGAAGACAAAAAGTGCAGCAGCTGCACTGGACTGAAGAACTGGATGAAGTTGGATGAGGTTTTCCAAAAGGAGACAGTAGAGCAGAATAGAGCTCACAGGACATAGTTCCAGTGCTGTTCTTAAGGAGTTGGCCGCCTGTGCATAGGCTGGATTTCTGTTCCTGTCCTGTCCCATGCTGTCATGTGTTTTCTCCAAACTATTCACTGCACATCATCTGCTCAAACGTCAGCTCCTTCAGCTGGATCCAGCTCTGCTGGCTGAAAGTGTGCATGCCTTCCAAAATGGGGCTTGGCTGACCAAGGCTGTGCAGAGGCAGAAAGGGATTTACAATTAGTGAAGTGAACATGTCAGTCCTGGTGTGCTCAGGAACGGGGTAATAGCGTGAGTGGCTTTTGAGCACTGCACTGAGAGCCAGCATGTACCTCTGGACTGTTTCTTCTGTGTCATTCTCATGGCCAGTCACCCAGTGCTGCACCAGAAACCATGAAGTTTTAGCTCTGGCTTAGCTGTATGCCAGTGCAGAACAAAACAAATACCCATGTGCCTACTTATTTATTGTGTTATCTGATTTCCTGAACACCTCCCCTCCTTCTCCCAAGTAATAATGCAAGGCACAAATTATCTGCCATCCACTGACAGCTATTGATTAACGATGCTATCAACAAAACAGAACGACACATATGTCTTATTCAATGAGCAAACCTTCACCCATAACAGCATTGGCAGCAAGAAGACCCAGATAAATTTTGTGAATAACAAAAATTCATGAGTACTAGAGAACTAATAAGAGTTCTAAAGTACGTAAAGTACTAAATAAGATATCCAGATTCTTTCTATACATCCTTAAACTGAATTACTGAGGAACAAGGTATTTTCTCTGTGAATTACTTGCTGTTCTAATTCATGGATAAAGAAAAAAAAGAAATCCACTGTTTGAGAGCAATAACAGACCAGTACTTTCCTCTGATGTGTCCCCAGATAAAGTCCTCCAGAACATCACGAGAGCAGTTCTGCTGCTAAACAACAGGGAGATACCCAGACAGCTGATGATTTTACCAAATAGATGAGTTGCAAAGATAAAACACAGGCAAAAGCAGCAGTAGATTTCTTCTCCCCACCTTTTTTCCCACCCGCAGTAACTTCATTCAGATTTGACAGTCAGCAGGTGTTGTTTCAGATTTTCATCCACATCTCCAGATGAATGGAAACAGAAATCCAATGTATTCAGTCTCATGCTACTAACACCTAGACCTAAGGAGAGCTTCTTCACTTGCCAGGAATGAGATGTGTCATTGCACGCCAAGATCCAAGATTAGAGGGCAGCCTTGGACAGCTTCCTTGGTATGCTCCAAGGAAGCCTCTAAGTCTTCATGTCATGTTAGATTTCCCTTCCCTTGCCAGGTGATTTTTCCTACACTCAGACAGTCTCATGTGTGAAGGCAGAATGAGCTGCAGTGAGACAGCAACAAAACAAGTTGGCCGCGAGTGCGCATTCTCACGTGCTCTGTGTGTCCCCGTGCAGCCAGCTCTCAGGCCAAGGAAGAAAGCTTTAATCCAGGAGATAAAGCATGGCCATAATCTATACAAACCCACGTACATGAGTTGCATGACTGAATTTTCTTACAGCAGCTTTAATCCAGGGCTTTTCCTCTCCATGGTGCACAAGTGCAACCTGGCGGAGTGCAGTGCAAAATCAATATTCACCCAGACCTGTATCACAGAAAACTCACACTCCATGAATATAAAATGTCTGTGAGGAGTTTAAAACCTTCCTAGAGTATAAAATCAGGTATAGGGCTAAGCATCCAGAGCTTTCTTCAGTACTTTTGGAAAACAGGATCTTTCGAGACTCTTTTGGGAAGTGAAGGTGCAAGCTAGGAAATATCTTTTTGTGTAATTCAGAGAAAATACCACTCTCTGGGAAACCAGTTCCAATAAATGGGTAATCTAGGGATTTAAACTCAATCTGATTCCTTCATGACAGCTCAAGCCACATCTCCCCACTTCCTCTGCTGCTTGACTTGAAGACTCATTGCAATGCAAAAGAACTCCATTTTTCTGAGGTCAGTAAATATTTTTTAACAACTTTAGAATCCATCTGAAACACAAAAAGTGGCTTTTTTTCCGTTTTCTTCAAGGTAAGGCAATTTCCTTTTGCATGATGGTTTAAACAAATGCTCAAGTACAGTGTAAAATAACAGCTACACAGGATCCTTCATTATCTTGTTGCCCAAAGAGTTTGACTTTACCTTAGTAGAGCCTTCCTAATCATGGAATTGGTACAGATACATTACTGTTGGACAGTATGGGCATGAGAGAAAAGGTGGAGACCTTCTAAGGGCCTCAACCAGAATTTCTGTTGGAATATCCCACCAGGCAATGTCATTGCATGCTGGTTTTCAGTGTTGTGCTATACCCAACACAAGGTTGGTTCAATGACTGTCATCACTTGAGGAGAAGGAGATACGTCACTGACTTTTGGTCATGTGGCCTTAATTTGTATGATGTGAAAGTTAATTATCATATACAAAAGAAAACATCTTATCAAGAAGCTGAAATAATTTTGTCCTGATCTCAAAGCTCCTATACTCAACAAGGAAACAGAAAACTGTACATTTACTATCCACCTGTAAACAAGAAGCACAATGCAACCATCAAACACTTCCTGAACCAGGACAGATATTGTCCCCTAACCACAGAGTTCATCACATTCCCAACTTTGCACCCACTTCTTTTGCTAAAGAAAGATGTGTCAGTTCTTGAGAAAGAAGGCATTGGGCTAATGTTCCCATCTCAGACTGTGATAATTCACATAAAAAACGTGAAGAAACAGTTAATGAATTTTCAGCATACCTAAAGTCACAGCCAATAGTGAGAAGATTTGAATTTTGTAATTTAGAGAATCTGACAGGAAGGCCATTAGGTCTTCTGGATGACTCAAGTTTCAGATCTCAAACAACTCAAACTTATATTGAGCTTCCTGCCTGACAGCACAGGTCTGGAAAAAGTGTCACTTGCTGGTGAAATTTCTCTTTGTTCAAAGTTATTAGCATGAATGAACAGCAATCCATAGGGCTACTCGGACACACTGTTGATATATTTGCTTTCAGCAGCAATTTCTTCTTTCTCTGAAATCACTGTGCTTGATCCCCTCTGCTCAGGGTTTCTGGCTAGGAACACTTCCTCCATAGTACATGGGATATTTTCTTCCTATTAAGTCTCTGTTTCAGCTACCCTAAAATATTACAGAGATTTTCTAGTTGGGATTTGCAAAACTTCTTCACAAACATGCCCTGGATTCTCTCCTCCTGTTTAACTGCTTAGCTCCTACAGTCTGCATTTTTTATTTTCCTGGAGGTAAATTTGATGTAATCTCTGCCAAGCTTTCATAGCTTTTCAGAAAGCAGCACTGAATGCCTCGAAACTCCCAGAATCTCCCCTGTAAGCTCATACCATTGCAGAGTCCATCCCTTAAAGGTAAGTGGGACATGGTAAAATCTAATTATGCAAAAGCTTGCTGTCCTATGCTGAAATTTTGCTTGAATGAGGGACTTGATGTGATTCAATAAATGGTCAATCAGCCTGGAAAAATGCCCCTCCATTTCTGAATCTGCAATTTCACCATGATCTTGTCATGCAGTTACTCTACAGTTACCCAGAGGAACAAAGCTTTGGAAAAGGATACAAAACATTTGGAAATTCCTGGGTATTGGTATGAGGGAAAGTAAAGGAAAAGGGAGTTTATTTTCATTGCAAGAGGCAGAGGGGAAGCAGTGATCTAATTGCCAACTTTGGAAATTATGGAAAGGCTTGAAATTCCTCCTAACAAACCGCTGCACATTGGAAAAACACAGCAATGTAGAAGTGTGCAATGTGAACGCTGGCATCGCTTTCCCTGGAAGGATAATAAACATATGGACCATATTACCAGGGAGATCTAAGGACGGAAAAAAAAAGAAAAAAGGTATGAATGAGATCAAGAGGGAATAGGTGAAAAAACCCCAATCATGGTGGGGCACCAGCAGTTTTCCCTTTCTCCCTTCTCCAGGGATAGGTTACACAGCCATATATAAATGTTTTCCTCAAGGTTTTACAGGCATTTCAAAGGTTTTCTGCCCAGCTTGAATTTTAAGCATGATTTGCAGTGGTAACTCCCCCACACGCATCTAAGGGAAGAAAATCTCTTGCCAGTGGATTTTGCGCCTAGTGCCAGATGAAAAGAACAGTTCTTTGCAGGCTGAGGCTGGAGCTGTCCAGAAGAAGATCTGAAGACCAGGTTACACCCTGCTGACTCCGACTTAGCATTGAAAATTTGGCTCAAGAGATGAAAGGGTAGCCAACTCTTTAGATGTTTACTTCACAGAGGAGAGCACCATCCAACACAACACACAGGGTTACAGACAGCTCTCTGGGGAACTAAGCAATCCAAAAGAGCTTATTCTGGATCAAGACACCCAGGAATCTGGAGAGCTGGGAAGAGATGAAAAGTAGCTGGTGGAGAAACATTTTCCAAGGAGCCTGGATCAACAGCAGAGTCTGGCATGAAGGTCTGGGACTATCTACTACACAACTTAATTCAAGAGGCATCCCCTGGGAGAAGAAGAACGGGGACCAGTGTCATGGGATGCATGCAAAATGCGTGTCTCCAGCAGCAGCAGTGCCTGTTGCGGGGACTGAGCCCATGCTGCTGCAGGTTGGCTCTTCTCCAGAAAGCAGCTGGCCAATTCAGAGCCTGCTAACAGCCTGCTGACATGAGAATAAGAAACTAATGAGGCCTTAACTTCTGTATGACTGCAGGCCAGGGTTTGGCTCAGAGCATAGCTTGGAGCCTGGCCAGGCTACGCGGGAAATCGCCGCCCACGTTCTGCGGAGGAGGAGGAGGGTGGCAGTGACCGCATGCCACAGTGAGGCTGCTCTGATGCTCTGGCACAGTGACACTGCTCTATTTAAGGGGGCCACATCACCTGCTCCAGGCATCAGGCACCAGCATCGCCCCCTTGAGCACCTTTTTACTGTGCCTGCATCAAAGCTGCAAGCCCAGCAGTGACATTTCCTATGTGAGCTCTTCATTTCTTTCTGCTTTTCTCAACTTACAGCATAGCAATGAAGTAGCAGTTATTTTGGTTTTGAAAGAGGGAAAGGAAAAGCACTTACCATAGAGACCAGAAAAGTCCAACTTTTGCACAGAAAGCAAAGCAAAATGACCTGTTTTGCTCATGAAGAAGCTCTTGGGTTTTTCTGCTGAGTGCAAAGAAAGAGCTGGTGCAGTGTGACTTTTATGTGCTGTTATCTTTACCATCAATCACGTTTTAATGAGAGTAAATTGAAATTCCAGGCACACATTAATAATGAATGGATGAATTAACTCTGAGGAACCATCTGATGATGCTTTCACCGGGCTGTGATATCTATAGGCTAACATCACATTAGCTTATTTTCTGTACATTGATAGGGAAAACTTCAAACTAAAACATTTGCTCCAAGGCCCAGATCAGCAAAGGGACTTACACACCTGCATTTCAGTTGAACTGGAATTTTGGAAATCACAAAATATGGTGACTCACACAAGCCACACATACTTGCCCAGGCATTTCAGTGTTCAAAGGCACCAGAGCCATTGTAACAGACTGCCCAGGGCAGTGTTGGAGTCACCATCCCTGGAGGTATTCAAAAGACATGTAAATGTGGCACGTAGGGACACAGTCCTGGTATTGCTGGGTTAATGGTTGGACCCAATCATCACAGAGTCTTTTCCAGCCTAAACAATTCTGCAATTCTATGATTGCCATAAAAGTTCCTTCAATTCCTCAATTTTCACCAGACACATGTTGCCCCTTAGGTCATACTGCTCAGATTGTAGCTATTGGACTTGCAATAGCCTCCCAAAACTTTTGTCTGAGATCTCAGAAAGGCCTGTTATGGCCCAAGTGGGGAAGGAAGTCCCAACTCACATCCCAGCACAGATGCTTTGTCACCTTTGCAAGACCGACAGATGTCTTTAGTGTTCACTTGGGTAACAGAAGAGTCTGATTTTCAAAGAAAACAGCTCAGGGGCTCTAATGTCTCTTTTCTGTTGTGAATCATTCCAGGCTCCAGTAAGTCAGAGCAGACATCGGGAGTTTGTTGTCAGGATAAGCATCAGAAATCCCCTAAAACCCATTAGCTGCATCCACTGGAAGTGCAACCCACCATTAACATCACTTAAAATTCCAGTTTATCAAACCTTGGCTTCTCACTCGGGAGATTCCTAGCTCATTTCCCACCCTGACAGCCAAAAAAGTGGCTGCTATAGCTGATAAAATCAGTTTGGCTGGATCTGTAAGTATCACAGTATAGGATGTTTACTCCATTTGGCCGGGGGATGCTTGTCCATGTGAGGATTTTAGAAACATCTTCCTTTGCAAAGCTCAGGACACCTTTTCTGTTTAAGTGCTGGGATTTTCCAATGTAGAGTTATTAAAGAGGTCTGTTGCATGGAAAATAAAAGATTACATAAAATCTTGGAGATGGACAGCTTTGGTGGGCTTGGGTCTTAGTTTAGTTCCTAAAGAGCTGCTTGACCAAGGCAACCAAAAATCATATGCTACACGCAAGTAGTTTACTTGAATTCACCACTCCTTTCTCCCCATGTGTGTTGATGACATTGAGAAATTAATGTTATTGGGGGCTGAGGCAGGGGTAGGTTCTGATCTTCCTTAAAGCAGTGTTGGACATCCATGTGTCTCCCAGCCCCAGGCTCCACTGCAGTTCAGCTCCTCTCTCTCCTCTGATTCCATCACAATGTGACCTCTTCATGCTTCTTTGCTTGGGAGGCTTTACAGAGGAGTCTCTGCACTTTGCCACTGCTCCTTGACAAAGTGCTCTGTGGAGCCAAGGCCATTCCTCCCATACCCTCACCCTTTCCCCTCTCAGCAAGACACTACCAGGAGACATGGCTCCCTGCAGATGTATTTCTGATCATACAAGCCTCCAAACCCACACATCCACCCTTTCAAGCAGCTCCAAAAACCAGGGGCACGTAACACCCGATTTCTTACACCATGCTGCCAACTCTCTTCAAAACTCTCCAGTTTTATGGGCAAAACCTTCCTTATGCTGAGCAGACCAATCACTGCTGGTTCACATATGTGGGTCAGAAACAGCTGTTTCCTCTGACTCACAGGACAGCTGGAACAAGAAGATACCAGACTGCTTCTTCATCTTAAGCTTCCCTTTTGGGTCCCTTCACCCCCATCCCGATATCCTCAATCTCTTCCTCCCCACCATAATTTTTTTTCCCAGCAGCCTGTCGACGTGCCTTCTGAACTTATTTATAGCACGGCTTCAGACACCTCACATGTTAATCTATTCCATATGTTTATTCTCCTTTGTGTTTAAAGGGGCTCCGCCAGCTCTCCTTTATCCCTGTGGCCTTTTATTTTCAGGTGGTAGCCCCAGCTGCTCAGCCCCTCACATGAGAACTGGTTTTTTGCCCCAGTGAACAAAAGAGCAGCTCAGAAAGGGTCCAGGATGATGACAGACATGCCAGCTCTGCACCAGCCCTAACAAAGACAGATACCCAGCAGAAGGCTGGCACATCCTGCACAAGCTGCGTAGTAAGTTTTACACCCCAACAGGATGAAAGTGGACTAGGTGACCTGTATCCAGAGGGATAGAGACTGGGAAACAGCTCTCACTGAGGATTTATCCTTGGATTTTCCATCACTGAATCCCCAGCACTGTCTACAAACTCTGCTCTTAATTTTTCTCCTCCTCTGTTGGCTCATCCCTGTGACTACTGTGATCCAACCTCCTAAATTGCTTTGAAGCCAGTGCTTTATTTCTGGTGTTCCACAGCTGGCCAGTGCCACCAGCACCCTTTCTCCCACCCCAAATCTCAGGGACCAGCCTATCAAAACCAGCCAGGTTTGGGTGGCACTTCCTGCAGCTGCAGCTCCAAGTGCCTGAACCTTCATATCCATCCAAAGTGAGCAATGTCCAGACACCACCACTAAAATGATGCAAAGCAAATTATGCAAAAAGTTGAGCCACTATTTTAAGGAATAAATTTTCTACGATGTGGGTGATAAAACACTGGCCTAGGTTGCCAAGAGATGTGGTGGATGCCCCATCCCTGGAAATGTTCAACACTAGGCTGGATAGGGCTTTGAGCAACCTGATCTAGTGGAAGGTGTTCCTGCTTACTGCAGGGCAGTTGGGCTAGTTGATCTTTAAAGGTCTTTTCCAACCCAAACCATTCTGATTCACCCAGCTCCCCATTTCGCTTAACTTCCTGACAGAGATGGTTGCTAAACTTCTCACATTTATTCCTCAGAGTTGGGGTGGCTGTGTGGCAGGTGTAATTTGCACACAGGGCCCCGTAAAAAAGCCACTGTAGTGGCACATCTGCCCTTCCCACCTTGTCTGAAAGCACAGGTGCAGACAGCCAGAGCTCTGCTCTGCAGAGCAGCCCCCAACATGTCATAAATGTGTGGAATAATGGCTTTCCTGGGGGACCATTGGTGATTGCAGCCAGTGGTGAGAGCCCAAAGGGCAACATCAGAGACACAATAGGTCCATGTTCAGCATCAAGGCAGCTTTAGAGATGCTAAAAGCAAGCTAAAACAGCAATGAATCTCTCCTTATTGACTCTATTTCTTAGCATCTTTCCCCAGCCCTCTGCATGAGACACTCTGGTTTTCCTCCTCCTGACTTGCAAGGAATATGTTCTGGAACTCCTTGGCATTTTCATTCCTCATGCCCTAAAGCCAGTCTGTTGTAAAGCCCACATCTCACAGCCAGATTCTTCTCCCCTGACTGCTCCAGCAGCTGCTCTCTTTTTTTTTTACTGTGACAGCTTCTAATCCTTTCAATGGACAACAGTGAAACACCCTGTGCTTTTTCAGCCTCACAGCATCCCTTCCCCATCGATTGCAGAGACCTTGAGAGCACACTGTGACCAATACCCTGTTCCTCTCATTTTCCAAAGAGAAATGTTTTCAATAGTGAACTCCCTAACCCTGGTGTTTCTTACATAAAATGAATCAACAAACAACTCCCTCCACGAAAAAAAGCCCAACAAAAATCCAAATGATAAAAGTAATTTTTGGCCATCAGAAAGCATCAAAACAGACTTATGTTCCCCCTGCTTTCTTCTTTGCTCCTTTTTTCAGGTCAGCTTTAGAAAGGAAAAAAGCTCAGGCTGACAGTGATATCTCCAAGGCAATTCAAGGGTTTCCCCTAGGAAGCAGAAGGAGTCTCATTATTTTATATTCTCCCGGACAGAATACTAAATTTGGGGAAAAGCCTACCCCAGCCATAGCAATAAGAAAAGAAACTTCCCAAATTGCTCTCCAGAGCCCTTGGATTCCTGTTTCATTACCTCAGCATGAGCAGTCCCAGGTGTCTTTTTTTAATCCCTGTTGATCAACAGGGGCAAGACTCGGCATGTCTCTGGCCAAAGGCTCATTCAATATTATGAGCAAACTTTAATATGAGCATGGGGAAGGGAAAATACGCACTCTGCAAATTCACTTCACCTTTTCTCTTGTAAAACATGCTGGATTTTAATGATTTCTATGTACCAGGAACCTCAGATTAGCTTTAAAGCCTTTAGTTGTAATTTTGTTTATTTTTTTCCACTGTGCAACAAAAAAGAAAAGAAACCCCCTCCCCAATAAAAAAAAAACTCCAAACAAACAAACAAAAACCCCAAAACAAAACAAACAAAAAAAAAAAAACCAAAAAAACCCCACAACCCTGCTTAAATCAGAATGTAGACAGGATTGCAAAGTCTCATTTTTCTGAAAAAACTGCTGCGCCGGCAAGGGTAGAAAGAGATCGTTCAGATACAAAGAGGTGGTGGTGGGGAATCAGATCCACATATATCTGCAGATAAATATTTTATGCCCTTTCCAAATAGCTGGGTGGGATCAGGCGAGTACATGAGAGCCCTGTGCTGTGCGAGGCTGCCACCTCCTGGAGTGGGCAGCCCTGACGGCAGGGCATCCACCAGAGATGGTGCTGGATTTGGTATTTTAACCCAGAAATAATCACCTCACAGGGAACATGAACCGATGCCACCGTCTGCAGCTTTTATGGAGAGTGGAGAGGTTTTCTAAGAAGTTGGCTTGGAGTTTAAACATGCAGCTGTGGAGCGAAGAGGGTGGATGTGCCTGTTAGCACCTGAAGAAGTGATACAGGGAACTGGGGAACATAGCATTTCATTGGGAAAGCCACACGTTTCCCCATTTATTGCAGCTTCTGCTCTTTTATTGCAACAATGTTTCCTCCCGTTCTGGCTCCACCAGCCCACAATCAGTGACATCTGCTCTGACCCTTCTACTGGAGCCACCCCGTGGCACTGTAGAGGTGGATATTGAGAGTCTGACAGATTGTGCTGGGTGAGCAGTGGTCTATGAGAGGGGAGAGATGAGAGAGCTGCCCCACTGCCTGCTGTGACTAAGCAGCTCACGGCATCTTCTGGGTGCTCCAACCCCGTCCACATGGATCAGAATAGCTCTGTGTTGGAGTAGGGATTGAGTGCAACCATTGTTTATGGGGATAGGACCAGCCTGGGTGCTCTTGCCATGGTCTTGTGCGATGGACAAGTTTTGGGTCTAGGGGTAGTGGCGTTACCCTTGGCAGAGGGCAGGCTGCTTGCTGGTATGTTTTAGGAGCATAAAGGTATTGGTTTAGTGCAGGAACAGAGTCCCCCTGCTCTGTACATGGACAAATATTAAAGGCGAATGGAAGCAACCCAAGTTCAAGACCAGAAAAGGAAGGTTTAGACAAGCAGACTCCCTCCTGTATGTCACAGGCACGATGCCTTACCACACATTGGAGAGGAAGGTGGCAAAAGCCTGTGTCAGGAGGTCAAAAGCAATCAGATCCCTTAAAGCAAAGCAAAGCAAACTCACAGGCCCCAAGTGTCCTAATAAAGTGGGGAAAAGCCCAAGTTACTCACTTGTAGGCTGTTGCTGCTGCCAGACTCTCTTCTCAAGCAAAACCTGAATGGGATGCTGCAAGGAGTCAACCTGGAAGTGATAGTATGAAATGCCCCCCACATCCTGGAAAGAAGTTCCTGCTTCCTTTCAAGGAGTTTTACTTACCAGGAGCAAACCCCCATAATCACTCTGAAGCTGCTAGCAGCTCTCTGGGTTTCAGAAAAAGGAATTAAAAACAAATTAGAGGTAATGATCTCTTAAATTGCTTCTGAATCTACTCTGTGGCTAAGAGTTTTGGTAGATTTGGATAATCAAATCAAGCAGGGCCCAGTGCATGCAGAAGGGTGACATGGAGTTTAGGAATATTTTCAAGGTTCCCATTAAATATTAGGTGTGATGCAACTGCCCCTTCTTATTGAAAACAGTGGTAAGAAACTCAATGAAAGCCAAAGCCAAGAACCTGACTCACCCTGAAAAATGGCTTCTTCCCCCATGTGAACTGTGTCAGCAGAGCATTAATTGACTTCTGTTGTTAGTTACTTCTTCTGTTCTCCTACAATAGCTATATATAGTTATTCTTCTATTTTTAGTTACTCCAGACCTAAGTGGTTGCAGAGGATCTGCAGAAAGAGAGATGCCAATGGGAACTTCAGTACTCTCCATCTTTTCCTGCACTGTAATGCTGCGTTGGTTGTCAAGGCTCACAAGAATGAGTTATAGGACCTAGAACTGATTTTCAGAGGGGGTAAATGTGCTACACACTCTCATAGCATGGATAGGGCTGTCTTTGACAGTTCAGATGAACATCAGCATGGACACCCTGCACCAAAATGCCATGAGTTCAGTTCTGAATGTCAAAGACAAGGTGGTGGGGCACATCTTGCTGTTAACAGATGGCTGACGCTTATCTGTGTAAATTCATTTGCTAATCAAAATCAACGGTTTATGTGTTTTGGAAGGTGAAAGCAGCAGAAGTCAGTATTTAAAGCAGGACAGGATGAACCCTAAGCCACTTAGCACAAACTTGTTTGCAATGCCCTACTAATCCCCTCCTATCCTGTCTTCATTACCCTCATGTACACTGCACCTGTGCAACTGATAACATGGCGGTGTTTGGGAAGCAGATTTCAGACAGCCCCCCTTCCCCACAGAGGGACCCCAGCCAGCACTGTTTTAAAGCAGGTTCTCTATCTCATTGGAAGTTGTTTTCTTTTTCCCTAAACTTTTAGGGGAATAAAGCAAGCCAACTCCCTGGGAAATGTGGTCCTTGCCAGCATCTCCAGCGGTCACCTCTGCTCGGAGTCTGGAATGTCCTGCTCTCAGCCAAGCCCTGTCCTCGTACACAGAAGTCATCAGCTTTTCCAGGTCATCCCTGATGACAGCTCTTCTGGACACTTCTGTGAGTGGATTTACCCTCCTGAAAATCATACCACAAGCAGAGAAGCTAGGACAGGGCTGGGAGCAGGGATGGGAGGCCTCATGTCTTAAGGTTTCCTACAGATGTTCTCCAAAGCTTTGGGATGTTCCCCTCAGTGTTTAAGAGGCCTTTGAACTATGCCCTTAATAACATCCTTTAACTTGGTCAGCCTTAAGCGGTCAGACAGATGGACTTAGAGGATTCCTGCAGGCCCTTTCCAGCTGAGATATTCTATTTTACTCTGTGTCACCCTGCAGCACCCAGGGATGCCTGGGGAATACAGCTCCAAGTCTGTGCCCATAAATGCTTTCTGAAGCCCAGGGCCACCTTGAACCTAATCTGGCCACACACACCTGTTAAATTCAGACATATGTTTCTGTGCAGGGTCAGACCTGTGGGCAAGCCCCAGGGCTAGTAAAGGGGAACATTGATCCCACATTGCTCCTTACTTTGCTGGTCCCATTTACCCAGCCAAGGTGGGAACAAAGACTCCTAACAGTTTCTTATATGATAAGGAAGGCTGCAGCATCCTGTTACAATCTCACCAGTCTCCTTTTTTCACTAACGAAAACAACTGTGATTTTAAGGCTTGCTTTTAATGGAGAATCAGTAACAGACATAAAATCGTGTTTCTTCCTTTTGCATGGCAAATAACCTGGGAAAAAGCACACTTGATTTAAGCCCCTCCAACCTGCTTTGTCTAGCATTTAGACCTGATATAAAATATCTTGTTATAACAAAAAAGAGCAACATGATTGTCAGACTATTTGTCTCCTAGGCACATCTTGAGGCATTGTTGGGCCAAAGGCCGCACCAAACCTTGCTCCAGACAGGCATGACCCAATTCCTGCTGCAGCCCATGAGGTTTAGGTTGCCATCTCAAGGAAAATGCATGTAAGACTGCCATGTAAGTAATGCCAGAGTAAGGAAAAGCAGATTACCTCCAGGAGTTAATCTTCCTGCTTCCTATTTTCCTCTATGAAAATTAATCTTTCCACTCAACGGAACTGGGGCACCAAGCCTCCATGCTCCCCACAGTCTGGGCAAAGGTTTTGTGCATCTCATCCTCTGGCAGGAGCGTGGCACTTTCCCTAGGCAGGCCAGGATTAATATAAAGTGGTTAACTTAACTAGCAACATATGTCTGCCTCTTTTTTCCCACTGCCATTTAATCTCTCTTATCCACTGACCATGCAAGCCTCCTGTAATCACTGCAGAGTAATTATGTGATTATTCCAGCCCTCCAAATTACAGCTGCAGCTTGGACCCCAGCAATTGCAGGTGATGCAGCAAGGCTGACTTTCTCAACTGTTAGTTAATTGCAATTAGACAGAATTAAAAAAAACAAAACCCCAAACCAAAACCAAACAAATCACACAATAATAAAAACAAACCACACAATAATAAAACCTAACTTACATCATCATCATCATCATCATCATCATCATCATCATCATCATCATCAACAACCTGCCAGAAAATGCAACTTCTGCTGAAACTTTTCACCCCAAATCCTTCTCATCATAAGGAAGATTAGAGCGGGAGCCATTAATAAGATGGCAATTTATGTTAATTTATCAGCACCTAAGCCCAAGAGCCTTAATAAATTCAGCTAAAAGGAACTTTATGATAAACAAAGGCAATTATGTTGTTGCTGTTATTACAGTGGCATTTCAAATACTATTATTTTGGGTTTTATTGTTGAACTGGCTTGGACAAGGTCTGGTCTCTTGGAAGGTGTCCCTGCCTGTGGTAGTGGGGTTGGAACGAGATGGTCTTTAAGGTCCCTTCCAACCCAACGCATTCTAGGATCCTTTGAAATGAGGCTTTTACAAAAGAAGAGATGAACTGTAACAAGATCAAGTTGCAGTTCCTCTCCTTGCCTTTATGATCCCTTCCTGAGTATGACCTTCTTCCAGTGTCATGGTCTTTTCAATGGGATTAAACTGGGGCCGAGATTTTTCTTCAAGGTAGAGATGGGAACACAGATCTCAAGCCAACAAGAGGTACAGAAGGAGGAAAACATACCCTAGAAGTTGCAGGCCTTTTTTTTGTGTGTGTGTGTCTTTTTTCATAGCATTTGAAGTTTTTGATGAGAATTCCCAAAGTGTAAGTGGCTTTCCAACTGGTTAAAAAATAGTAAAATGTAAGAAATCTGAGGGGATTTTTTAATTTTTTCACTGATTGTGGCTTGAGTGAGAAATACCTATGAATGTTCTTTCTGAATCTGGCAAGTTTCAGTCAAATTCAGCTGAAGTTTCCCAAGCTTCCCTTCCCCTGAATATTGAGATTCTCAGCCTGGGGAAAAGGAGTAGGGCAGAAAGCTGGAAAGGGTATGAATGAAAACAAAAGGGGAAGGAAGATCTCTTCCCCAAGGAGCATGTTAAGAGTCTGCAGGTGAGCTCTATCAGAAATGGAAAAGATGAAGTTTTAAATCCATGATGATCTACACCCCACTGAAATGAGTGGAGATACACCCCAGGAGCACAGATGATGTCTTAACTCTGATGCAGAGCCACACACTACAGTACTTGGGTTGAGCTGTGCCCACAGAGAATGTAAATCCTTCAGGGATGTAAATCCTCATCACCTGCAGGATTTGATCCAGCATTTCAGTCTGGTCTCTGCTTTCCTCCTTTCCATTCAAGCTCATCCCTCTGTGCTGCAGTATAACTTGAATGCAGGTCTTCCATCACACTTAAACTTATCTACCAGGGAACATCACACTGTCCAACTGCTCCTGGGTTCTTTCATGGCTCACAAAGAGGAATGAACTAGAAGTGTGACCCAATCTGTAACTGTAATCAATGCCATTGGCAAATTCAGAGCCATGTTGGGGACTGAATTACTGTAAGAGGCCATTTTAAGAAATAAATCATCTTGGGTCAAATGCCTCATGGTGGTAATGAGTAGAGCCCTGAAAAATTTTTTCACAATGTGACATCACAGCATGATAAAAATAAAAGGAAGAGCTAAAAGAACCCCAAAACTGGTGATGAATTGCAAAATAAACTGGTTTTCCAGCAAACCAATAAAGGGAGAAGAAAAGCCTCCATCTCCAGAGGGAAGATGGAGAATGGCAAAGATGCATTTTACAACCCATTCTGTGGTAGAGACTAGGGGGCCGCTGACATTAATTTTACACATTCCTTTCTCTCCCCTCAAAAGAAAATCGAGCAAACCACTATGATTTAAGAAATGATAGCCTGGCAGACTTGCACTGCAGGCAACCTTCATCAAACCTTAGCCTCTTAACTGCACTGCAGAGCAGTCAGTTTTCAGTCTGGTTTAGAAGATCCTTATTTTATCACTTGCTGTTTATGATCAGAATATTTCATCTATTTTCACAAAGACATTCTGTAAAACTCCCTATTCAACTGAAAATAGCAGGAGTTTCCTAGTCATATTTGGGAAATAGTTATTAAAGTTCAGAAGGACTTTGCTACTGGCATCATTTTTTAAAAGAGATTAGAATTGATTTTGCTAAACCACACTTCAAAAAAAACAAGAGAGGAAAAGCTTCAGCTATTGTTCTCATCTAGCTTTGTTTGCTCTGTACTAATTTCTGAAGTGTTTATGTCTGAATTCGTGTGAAGGAGAAGCAACCGCAGCAGTTAATAATTTCATGTATAGACCACATTTGGGCTACAGAGTTCAAGGACCTGAGGAAATGGAGGAACAACAATGAACCAGCCAGCCAAAGATAATATGAATCACTGGTACAAATGGTAATGAAAAGCAAGTCTTCTGGTTTGCCAAGACTCCTGTGAGCCATTGGCAGTGCCTCCATTGGAGCTTACAGCCAAAGGAAAGTCTTAAATATTCATTATATGAGCAAGTGGTTCAAAAACACTCCTGGCCTTATAACAGGATGAGAAGGGAGTAAAAAACCACCAAACACCTTAATGGATTACCTACACCAGGGAGTTAAACATTCTTAGAACCATTGCCAAGCCCTGCTTGCATTTACAGCCTGGGATGCTGCTGTGACCCTCTTACAGCTATGACACAGCTGTGGTAGTATCCATCCAAGCTGTGGACAACCCAGCTTCTGCTCTGCCTCAGTCCAAATCTGGGTGCCCCTATGGCTATTCCAGACACCTGTGTTTTAGATGTTTTGTACCTGGAGGTAATCTCAATTCTTCCGATTGTACCTATTGACAAAAAATGACTGCAACAGCTGAAACACAGGAAGCCAGGAGCTACGAATACAGAATCATCTCAAGAGGGATGACCTGGGTGGGGTCTCAGCTGTAAAGACCACCCTATGCAAAAGAGAAATGTTTGCTGAAGCAGAGTCCAGAGCTCTGAGCTCCTTCTCTCATTGGGAACTCCGTCAGTGCAGGACTACAGAATAATCAACATTTTTGCTCAGGCCACATGATATGATGCCCCTCATCAAACAAGCTCAGTGAGACACACTGAAACCACCAACCCTGGGACAATGAATGACAACAGCCGTGAATCCAGATGCAAAACCTGCTGCAAGAAGAATCAAATGAGTCTCTCTCCTTCTGAAGAGTTGTCCCAAGCACCACATGGTGGAGGTAGGGACCCTCTACTCCTTCAGCCCTGCTCAGTGTGGAGCAAAACCAGCACAAGCCAGATATACAAGGTCCACATCATCACTCAGCCTCAGCTCACACTCCCTACCCATAATATTGGAGAGCTTTAGGCCAGGGACAGATTTGGGATGTTAAGGAAGGTTAAGTGCTAAAAAATAAGTTTGTGAAGAACACATCCACCTGCAGAAAGAGAAGCAGCCAAGAAGGACAGGAGGAGGATCTCCATTTTGGATCCAATACCAGCAGGGCTGTTATGTCCTTCAGTGAACATAGCCTGTGGTATTTTAAACAGCTTCAGAGAATACCACCTCCACCTATTTGGCTTGTTTAATCAGGCCCAAGCACTGCTGCGCTTGTCCTGAGGGCAGGGCCAAGGATGCTGTTGGGGGCTTCATTATCTTTTTGTGCTCAGCTCACACTGTTCTGTTTGAAAGTTTAATGAGACACATACTCTCAATCAAGAAGCTATTTCAGAAGCTGTTGCTTCCAATCGTCTGTACAGTTCAGCTAGGAGCATCATCTGCCTTTCTTTTGGTTGGGAGTTTCAGCAAAACATTTTATGGATATTTGTTTCCCAGAGCAGGATTTGCACATTGATGGACTGAATATTGGTGGTGCTGAAGCCAGGTAACCAATGCAGATCTAGCGGTGCACAGTGTCCTGAACTGTCCAACAGTAATTTGGGGTAGGAAGGTGCTGAGATAAGGATAGTCAGGCTTTTTTCTTGAATGATGTGTGTGTTTTTGCATTTGAAGAACACATTGTCAAGGGGTGAACAACGAGGAGGTGAATAACACCTGAGCATCTTGCCACCTATGGCTGTAGATAAGTGAAGATCCACAGATGGTGGATCTTGGGCTGAGCTCCCCCAGCTAAGTGTAAGAGAACTTCTCCCACTTAACAAAGTATTACCCTATTTCAAGAATTCATAATTTGTGTCTTGTGGGCCTCATCTTGTCCATATTATTCTGTCATGTTATGTCTGGCTTCAACATGAATTCCTAGGAAATTTTCTAGTCCCTATGTAGCTCAGCATCAAGCCACAGCAGAAGGATGTGCAAGGGGAGACCACGGGAGCAGCCTATTTCTGTCCTCTGATCATAAAGGTAAAACAACTGGCAACATTTTGACTTAAGACACTCAGAGTTGGGCTACATGACTTGCAAACATAAGACAGGAAGCCAGGGGCTGTGTCCTGCTCTGTCACCAGCCTGGGATGCTCAATGGGAAAGGTTTTGGCCATGGTTTTGATAGAGGAAGAATCAAGTCACTGGCTCAGGCTTCCATCAGGAAGGCAGCCTGGGCTGAAGGTGCAGTAGAAAAGTCAAGTTATAATAATGACATTTAACTGACTCCAGAAGCCTGCTGGTTGCTTTTTGGGCATCTCTGATCAGTATCACCTTGTTTCTTGTTCTGGAAATCAATATCCTCATAACACAACTCCCTGTTTTTCAGCTGTAAATTAGCTCACATTGCAATTTGTATTACGACACTTAGAAAAAAAATACACATTCAGCTCCACTTTAACTGTTTTAACAGCACTTAGTAGGTCTCTCAGGAGCTCCCAGAAGCACTGTGTGTGCTGGCTGCTCTTCTAAGAGGCCCATCCATCTCTGTCCCTCTGCTCATTCTTTTACACCTCTGCAACATTCTCATTTTTTCCTTTACTTTTAGGGCTATTTTTAACAGGTTACATAACCCTATTCCTCTTACTAGAATGGCTTGCAGTGCACTGTTGCACTGTATGGACACA